>JASDQU010819409.1:4511-35313 GCA_032191745.1 Picea mariana | reverse complement strand
CGTCAAGGGGAGTTTTTTTTTTCCGTTGATGTTAAAGGGGGAGAGAAAGAACAAAATTATGAATATAGGGGGAGCACTGGTCACAAGGGGAGTATGAGTGTTGCCATCAATGCCAAAAGGGGAGATTATTGGAAAGTTGGTTTTCATTGATGTCAACCCTAGAAGAATTCTAGAATCCTATAGAAGTGATGGGTACATTTGAAGAAGTATCCAAAGTGGTCCCCTTATGGTGTATGTTTAAGCATGATCCTCACAGGAAGACACTTTGAATAATTATACAAGAAACCCCACAAATATGGCTAGGAAGCCCCGAAGGTGTGGTCATGAAGCCCATAGTTAATTGAGGAAAAATAACATGAAGGAAATTGCAAATGCATTCAAAACCATCATAGATTGACATCCCTCATCATGTTTTTTCCAATGGTAGGTGGTACACCACGTGGTTTCTCATGGTTTATAGTTTATTCCCTCTTAAACATGAAGCCTTGAAGTATGGTTAAAAATTCCTTAAACGATTGCAAAAAGAAGTTACAAATTGGCCTCAAAATTAAATAAAGGAAAAAAATTGTTGCAAATAAGAAGTTACAGGTCGGCCCTAAGTCAAATAAAATGAGTTACTTGGAAGGGTATAAATACACATCAAAGAGCATCTCATTATGACCAAGCAATCAAGAAAGTATCTAATCTCTTAGTGAATTTGAGGTAGTGAATCTGAGGTAGCGGAGGAGTGCGAAGAAGGAAGTATGAGAGCTGCAGATTGTAGAAGGGTTTATGATAACCCTAATTGAGTATATCCTCATGGGTTAGGTATAGGGTGTCCCTAATTCCCCCAAAACTTGTGTAGGGCTCGTCAAACAATGCCAAGAGATTTTCCCAGTTTGGTTTAGCGAGGCTTAAGGAAAGGTTGAAGAAGGAGCTACCCTATTTATGTTGACATTAAGCAAGGTATGCTAGTCTGTGATATTGTGAATCAAGTTGTGATATGATAAAGGTATGGTTTCCTATATGTCTTGAATTTTTCATCTTGATGTTATAATATATGCTTTGAGGCATATCTTGGAGGTCTTTGATAGATGTCTCGAGGCATAGCTTGGTTATTTTGGGCATATGATCTCAGAGACATGGCACATTTTTTGTTTTACATCTTGGAGATTATGGTACATGATTGAGACATGTCTTGGTGATGTTTGGTATATGTTGTGAAAAATGTTCTTGGCAATCTTGACACAAGTATTATGTGGTTATTGAGGTGGATATTATTTTGATGATGATGATGTATCAATATCAGTGGCAGTAATAGTGACAGGTTGAGTCTCCATTTATATTCAAGGGAGGAAGGAAGGGGAAAGGAAAGGGAGTTGTAGCATCCTTCAGGTTGGAGCCTGTGAACTAGGGGGTTGGAATTGGAGAATATAGGGAGTTGTAGCTTCCTTCAAGTTGGAGCCTATAAATCAGGGGGTTGGTGCCTCCTTCTAGTTGGTGCTTCCTATGAATGTAATCTTCTGATATATAAGAAAGCATTCTATGGTTTTCTCCCATCTGAGTTTCCATGTAAAATTCTTGTGTACTGTGTGTTTGTGGTTACATGTTTATGGTATCTTGAATGCAATCATAATTGATAAATGGTTGATATCTTAATATTGTGATTAAAAATGCTAATTATTTATAAATACTGATTCACCCCCCCTCTTAGTATTCCAACAATAATCATACAAAAGTTGTTCATGTTTGGTCATATATTGAGTAGCTCTAGAATCAAGAATCCACTATTGTTGAGAAAATGATGACCAATATGCAGAGTGCACAATGAAATGTGCACTGCTAGAGGAACCAACATTTTCATCAAATAAAACTTTGATTAATACTGTAGATCTTGCACGATATTCAATTTTCTAAAGATGAGAAAGGGAAGATATAAAGAGATGCCCTTCCTTGTGATAATAATTACATAAAAACATTTTATTTTTAGAAGATTTGGAGTGTTCCTCTTTTCCTCGATTAAACTCATATTTTTGAAGGACCAAGATGTCCTTTGGATGGGCTTGAACCCAAGGGGTGTAAATCACCCATGTTTCTCAAAGTAACATGATGCTGGATTAGATTGGAGGAAACCACCTCAAGGGAAGGAGTTGTGGCATCCTTGATAACTAAAGGGATATTATAGAATATAATAGACAAAGACATGAATATGGGATATATAAATGATTTAGAACAATACTTACATATTTCAAATTTGATTTTTCCTTTTATCTTGATGTTATTATGTTTTTTAAATTTTGGATGAAATCATGCCCATGCCTTCTAGACAAGAACCTACAACAATTTTGTGGATGAAATTAGCTACAAGTTATCATTTATACTAAGGATTTATAGCTTAATTACTTTCCTTGATATTTGAACCTTTGGTTACCTCTCAGCCAATTATGTGCTTTCTCTAAAAAATCCTTCCTATATTGGCTTATGTCATTAGCAATAATGAGTGATTTTTGGGAGGTCATTCTTCACTCACTAGGCCCTCTTTTGTTGTCTTGAACTTCCTTTCATGTTTTACTTGTCATATGGATTTCAAGGATGATTAAGGGTGACACAACTATGTATGTGTGGTAGTGGCCTCATCTATCACCTATCTTAAATCATAGGTAATTACCGATAAACACTTTTATAAGATGATTAGAAATGATAGACATAGATAAATATATTTCACCATACACCTGAAGCAGTAGGGGATTTATGCATTAGGGGCATGTCCATGCCTAGCAAGGTGGTAAGACACCCATGCATATGCACTATAATGTTAGCATAACAATATGACTTGCACTAGTGTGTTATGTTTGTGTTATAATTTGTCATGTATTTGAGACAATGCATTATATGAGCGTACAACATATAGGGACTGCTATTTCTCTAGTTGCTTCAAGAACACTATGAAATATATGCTAGAAAGAAGAAGGACAATCATTCTATGTTTTCAACCTTTTTTTATTTTCCATCATTAGAACTTGGCCATGCAATCTTGGCCAAAATAGCAAGTTTGGATTCATGAAATTGTTTTTAATGTAGAAATGGATTCAACACCCTCAAATATCCCTATTACAACTATATTGTGCAATGTTAAGACCTGATATGTGAAATTCCATCCCCCAAAAATATTCTTCCTATATTTCAAGCCAAAACAAATGATTTTTCTTCTCGTTATTTTGAGTAACCAAAAAAGAACCATTTCACAACAAGTTTAAAAAATAACTACCAAAAGTAACCCATAATATATGATGATGATGGCCATTAACATCCATTGAGACCAACAACAATGATTTATTAGACCTTTAAGATAAGTATTCTTAAATCATCACAATTTTGATAATTTAAAAGATTAGAAATGTTGGTATTGCAACAAATATTTTAAAACTAAAATACAATATTTTGAAATTAACCTCTAAATATAAATATTTCAAATAATATTAAATTATAAAAATATTTTATATGTGAAATACAATGTCAATTAAAATGGTCAATTTATTTAATTTATGTCAATAGCTATTGGGAGAGTGCACAAAGTTGGTGGATGAAAAAGTGGCAAGGGGGTCACCAGGAATGCACACTCGCAAGAACACATGCACGTTCTCAGGAACACGCACGCGTTCCTAACCCTATAGGTTTGGAAGTACCCGAACCTCCACTCAGCTTGCCATGTAGTTTTAGTGGCAGGAATGTGCGTGTGTTCTTAAGAACACATTCGTTTTCCTAGGAACATGCACACTTTCCTTTTCTAAACGTTTTTTAAACATCCGCGAGTGCAATTTGTGCTCGCATTATTACTCTCATTGAGAAAATAGAGAGGAGCTAGAGAGGAGAAACAAGGTGAAGATCTTCCCACCGTGTCCGAGTCTAGATAGGTATGTTCAATTTCTTTTATTTTACTCTCAATTTTAGTCATTTCCAATTTATTATTTTTCTCCCAAGAATATAAATTAAGGAAATTTGTAGTTTTTTATTATAATTAAAAAACCAACCTAATTTACATGCAATGCCTTAATAAATTGCAACATATATAATAAAATGGAACTAGGAGACAATGTAAATCGCTCAGAAGAAAACCAAGGAGAGAAAAACCCCAACCCACTACAAGCATCCAATGTAAATAGTCAAATTGATGAGGAGTTGGTCATATTAAGAACCCTCGAGGAACAATTAAGCGACACTAGAGAGCCTAGCAGAGTCTCCCTGGCCACTTCTTTGGACATCATTGTGAATTCTATTGCAAGTTATCAATGGAAATTGACCTCTATTTCTGATTGTAGGGAAAGAATGTATGAGCACTATAAAACTGGTTTGGACAGAAACCAAGTCAGAGACTTGGGCATTTCAAAATAACAAATATTAACTATTTTTAGGGATCCTAGAAATGGACAAGAACTACCATTGACCAAGAAACGCCTCTCCATTGATTGTTGAATCCATCCCCATATCAGTCAAAACTAGATGGATAGGTGGCATATGGTATTTGATAAACCTCCCTACAATAACAGGGAGGCACCCTTATATTTTCTAAGAAAATTATGGGATGAGTTTATTTTAGGAAAGAATGTAAACTACTTTGACATGGGTGACTTCCATGGGGTGGGTTGAGGGTCAACACATGACCGAGAGAATGCCAAGCATGATCCCATGTTAGGTTCTCATCCCCCTAGGAAAAGGCTTGACCCCCCTACCCAACATCCTCCTGTTGCAGAGAGCTTGCAATAGGTATAACTAGATATTTGATCATTGACTCGTAGCCTAGTGCAACACAGTAGATTGTTTCACTATCTCGGTAGGAGGTTCTTTCCAATGATATTAATAGAGGGGTGGGAGCTTCAACATGCACAATAGAGAACATTGAGGAGAGGGCACATGGACATAGAAATTGTCCATGTGAACCTTGTTATCGCACAATTTGCACTTTCCCAAAGCCTAAAGGCAAGTAGGCCAATATTGACATAACGTGAGGGTAATCCTGTCACTATCACCTCAATAGGATACCCTTTTCTATTTAGGAGGAAAAACATTCTACAAGGGAGACGTCCCTAGACCTAGTCGGTTGATGAAGGGAAATAAATGATAAGTAAACTACCCCTCTCTCTAGGTAACTCAAGTCAAGTTTAAGTCTTGAAGGATGAAGAAAAACAAAAATAAAGTGTACCTCCCACTTACCAATACAACAAAAAGTGTTAAAGGAAATAACAAATGATAATGATGTTTCAACAAGATAGTAAACTTGTGAATATATGTTGGTTTTATATGTATGCAACGAATGACAAGTAGATGATAGTGATAAGTAAATGATAACAACTGCAAATTTGTATCAACAAGAACACACTTCTGCGGACAATGTGAAAAAACATTTAAAGCATCAATGATAATACTTTTTATTTATGTGAGTTCTCTAAATATATCAATCAACAATTGGATTTAAATGGGCTGTCTAAGTTAAATGTAACGACAGTAAAATATAAGCAATGACAACAGTAAACAAGCTTCAGAAATGTACTCTGCTAAGGAAATTGAACAAACACTTGAGCATATATTGACTGCTAACAATATAGACTAGTTGGTAGGATGATATAGACTGCAAACAATGGCTGTAACAATGAATTATCAACAGTAATTAAGTGGTTGTTAGTATCACTAAGCTAGGTTAGTTAACTAGTTAAAGTTAGTAGGGTAATCAAGTAGGAAACAATTTGGAGTTTGAGTTTGAAGATACTTGTCAAAGAGTGAGGTTTTACTAGTGACTTTCTAAGGGTATTGGATTCAAGTAGGCAACTTCCTTCAAGGCTGCTAACAAGTGATTTTACACATAATCCAAGAGGGAGAAAGACCTAGGAGGAGTAGCAACTGAATTCATCCTAGGTTTGACCTTAAGAAGTGAGGAAGCTAGGGTGTAGGCACTTCTAGGCCCTAACACCTCCTTCTTCTTGGATTTTTATGGATGTAAAGTAATTTTCACAATAAATAAGTATAAACCTCTAAAGAGATAGCACTTTAGGGCCCTATGGTTTAAACAAGTTACTAGATCAATTCATTATCACTTTAAGTTTCTTACTTCAAGCATTAATTAAAACATGCAATTTCATAATCTTGTATGATCAAGCAAACCATTACTATAATAATTTACAATGACAAAATAAAAATCTACTTGCTTGCACCAAGAATAATCATGTAAAGCCATGCAAGATTGCCACAACACTTCATAAAATTTGTCCAAGTGCCAAAAACAAGCCTTAAAAGAGTAGTGCCCTCCTTATTTCATCCGATAACCCTTAGTAGGGAGAAAATTTCAGACCTCCACTCTCCCAAGTGAGAGTTATCATGAAAATGAATGCCACTTTATGTTTATTTATACCAAAATTTGACCTTTAATTATTTTAGGTCAAAATATCAGGGCCGACCTGACCAATTTACTACAAAATTACATTTTTACCAAAATAAATTCAATTTGCATCTAAATAGGCCTCCAAAGGTGATTTCATGCCCTCCTAGGGTGATGTTGGGCCTCAAGTGTGGGATGTTGGGAAAAGGAGATGAAACGTTGGGCCTCCAAAGGCCTTAAATTTTACCACACATGCTAATAGATTCATTAATTCCTCCAAGGTGACAACCCCAATTGACAAGTGACATCTAGGGCTGTATAGGTGACTTCCAAGGCCTCCCAAGGCCAACGTTCAGGTGGGAGGAGCATGAGACCTTAGGTCTATTTTTTCCATAGTGCCTCCAAAGGCAACGTCCTTCCTTCATCTGGTGCAAGATTTCAATCTCTTCTTACCCCTGGCCGAGGTTTCATCATCCATATGTGATATTTAATCCCCCATCAAGGTCTCAACTAATCATTCTCTCACCTATACCTATCCACCGAGCAAGGTCCTGCAGAAACAACAAGTACGCCCTCCAGGGGTTCATAGGTCACAAGGATCATAGCATGTAAATCACATCCAATAATTAAATTACCAAAAAATGTGCATCAAACCCCCCTTAACCCCAAATAAATGCTCAAAGACGTTATGCAATTTGACAAGTTAGTTTTGGAGAGGGTCTCAGGGTGTCCTATTGGGCTAACCTCTTTTAAGTTAGGGGTGTTTCCCAGGTGGAATCTAGTCCAAGTCATGTAAGTGTATGAGGTGTCATGGGTAAATATTTGGGCATGGGGTGCATGTGATAACAAGGAAATGTAAAGTCTTACACGTGGGTGCCTTTGTAGAGGGTGAGCTACACCTTGTCATGGATGCAATTGTTTCCAAGCCCATTCATTTCCTTTTATTCTTAGATTTATTTCTTTTGATCTTTTTCTCTTGTGATTCAAGGGAATAGTTGAGGGCCACTGTCCTGAATTGATGACCATAGGTGACAACATTATCCACAAAGATTTCACAAAAATGAGAAGGTTGGCTCGTAATGAGAGCCCCTTTCTCTTGGCTATGCCACGAAGGGCCACTACCCTGGTTTGGTGACCATATGGGTGGTAATGTCATACCTCTACATGCCCATGGTTATAATAGGCTGGCTCGTCATGAGACCTCCTATCCATCAACTAATACCTTGAGTGTTTATGTTATCTTGTGGGTCCCCTTTTCTTACTGAAAATATTTTCATTGCTTTCTGGGGGATCCCTGGGTGAAACATATAGAAGGTTTCAAAATTGGATTTTAACTCTTGCTAGCTACTTTTACTCTTTGGGCCGTTAACCCCTTCTTCCCACGAGGTAAGGTACAACCCTTCATAGTGTATCCAATCCCAATTCCCAAAAAGGAAAGGGGAGATGGAAAGAATAAACATGGAAAGTGGTAAGTATGGACATAGTAGATGATGCCTCTTCAAAGATCAACCCGGTAGCAACCCATCCTAAAGGGAAATCAACTTACTAGGGCACTATGTCACCCTTCCAGGTTTAAACAAGGCAAAGAGTATAATTTCCAAGAAAACATCATGAAATGAAGAAGGATTCAAATAGAACATGTTAAAGTTATTAAAAAAATCAGAGTGATACATACCATGATACCCAGACTCATTACCTCATGGAGAAAGACTCAATGCTACTTCAAGACTAGGCTAGTGTGATGGATACTAGTGCTAGTGATATGTGTGCTGCACTAAATAATAGAGGGTCCCTTTGGGGCCATGCTTAAGTCATCTGGCTCTCGGTACTCCATGTCTAGGACCTGTGGGCCTCGAGACGTGATCTCTTTAGTTATCCCTAGGATAGGGGATAACATCTGGCTCCAACTTGGGGACATGTACTCACCGTAGAGTGCATGAGAACCTAAACATCTATGGTATGACCCATGCCTACTAAATCTCAAGAAAACATATTAGTAATCCCCAGGGTGATGATATCACCCCTCGTTCATATGATAAAATAAAAAATAAAAGAATCTCTAGTCTAACATATGATTATGAGCATACATATATACATAATGAAACAATACAATATGAAAAATGCAACTACAACTATGCTAACATGATATGCAATGGTATATACAATGGATGCAAATGCTTACGTACCTCTACTTACTTGTTGGTTGAATTCTAGGTGTAGTCAAATAACCAGTGAAACCATCCTAGCAATACCTCATAATACCTGCTTATGTGCTTCATCATAAACCAAAACAATGACAAGTCAAGAAAAAAATAAACATGAGTTAGAGAATGCATTATGTCATAGGAAGTCATAAATTCTAGCTCATGGAGGTGGTAGGGAGGGAGAAAATCATGCCAAGTTAACCTTCCAGAAAAGTGATCAATCCATCTTAGAAAAATATCGTGAGGGGTCAAGTACTCAAAAGGCTATCTCAAAGAGTCTGAGGGTTGACTACCTTGGAAACCATCACTCCCTAGGGTATGAGAAGGGATTAACAAGAACTTAGAGGGAAACTGACAACTTCTCGGGGGAAATTTGAAAGTTTGAGATAATAAATTTATTAAGGAATTCAACATCCCCTTGAATTCTAACAAAAAAAATTTCCCTAAAGAAGACTTGAAAAAAGAGACATGTTCCCCAACTTCATCCTTAGTGACATAATGAGGTAAAGCAATCAGAGGGAGCTGGAAAACCTTGTCACAAGTATCCTGCTTCAGGCAAGCAACATCCTCACCTTTATAAAAATGTGAGCACAACGACGGTTGATAATATTATTCATAAAATAAATCCAAGTGCTCAAAGGAATACTCATCAAAATCCTCAAGGTATGACCAAAACTCACCAGGAGAACATTGTAATGGGTCATCCTTGGGTGATTCTAAAACTTCTGTAGTTATGTCATCATCTTGCTTCCAAACATCAAAATTATAAGGAACATCATATGGTTGTTGTAAAAGAAACATTCAAATATATCCTTCCATATCATAAATGGGATCCTCATGAGAACCAATAACATCCCACTCACGTCTTCCAACATGTATGAAATCATCAATATTGTCAACCATGTCACTGCCTTTATCATAACATGAAGGATTTAATGCATCCAAGGGATCCTCTAATACGTCTTCTCTTTCCAAATCATAAAATAAAGCATCATCAAAATCTTGGAAAGGGAAGTAACTTACTATGTTCACTTCTTGAAGTGTAGGAGTGTCAGTGGCTTGTATGACTTCATCAAATGGAAGAGGATCCAATACATCATCCCCAAGACTCATCTCTTTAATCATCTTTTTGCTTTCATCAGAAAATGAAGGACCTAGCTCTTCCAAGGGTTCCTTTACTTCTTCACCTCCCGAATCATAAAACAAAGTGTCATCAAAAAACTGGAAAGGAAAATTATTCACCTCATTCTCTTCTTCTTGTATAGGAGAGATAATATCTTGGAGAGCTTCATCAAACGGGGGAGCGGATACTAGTGCTTCACCCTCATAACTCACTTCTTTAGTCAAGTTTTTACTGCATTCTATTGAATCATGGGAAAAATATTTGTCCTCTTCAAGGGGTTGACAACTTTCTTCATAAGTCTCTCCTTCTATATCAAATGGTTCTTGGCATTGAGTATGGTACACATCCCTGAGATCTTCCAAAATCTTAGTGGTGAATCCTTCATCCTCTAGGGATATTGTGAGATTTTGAAGGGCATCTTCATATGCCTCGCATTATGGTTTCAAAAAATCAATAAAAATACTGATGAGGTCTATGAAATGTGATATACCATTGTCTTCACAACAACCCTTAATCCAATCTTGCAAAAAAGATGGCAGGGAAAGTATGAAAAAATTTACCAGAACATCCTCCACTTCCAATTATATCTCACTTATATACTTCAAGAATTCTACAATGTGAGTAATTGGGAGGCCTCTAAATCTTGGAGAGTTTTTTAGGCAATTTCAATCAAAATAATGCAGGTATCCTTGAAAAGTTTCAAAAGAAATAGTCAAATACACTTGTTCCCAGGGCGCCATGATCCCATATCATGGAAATATCACAAAGTTGAGAGTAAGGTGGCACCTTGGAAAAGGTTAGTGGATTTACCATATATCCTCTTAAGGATTATCAAAGGGAGTGAGGGAATCACCCTTAGTGGAGTCACGAGGTAAGCCTCGTAAGATAAAGGATTTCAAGGAAAGGCTTACCGAAAATGTGTCGTTTAAGGAATATTGACTCAGTGTTCCTCGACAAAGGCACACAAAATGTTATCACACAATCTGTACTTTCCCAAAGACTAAAGGAAAGTAGGTTGAGATTGGCGTGACACAAGGGTAATCCTGTCATTAACCTTTTCTATTTAGGAGGAAAAATGTTCTCCAATGGATATGTCCCTAGAACTAGTGGGTTAAAGAAGGGAAATAAATGACAAGTGAACTACCCCTCTCTTTAGGTCACTCAAGTCAAGTTTAAGTCTTGAACGATGAAGAAAAAGAAATATAAAGTGTACCTGCCACTTACCAATACAACAACAAGTGTTAAAGGAAATAACAAATGATAATGATGCTTCAACAAGACAGTAAACTTGTGAATATATGTTGGGTATCTATGTATGCATCAAATGACAAGTAGATGATAGCGATAAGTAAATGATAACAACTACAAAATTGTATAAAAAAGAACGCACTTGTGCGGACAATGTGAACAGGCATTTAAACCATCAATGATAATACTTTGTCTTTATGCGAGTTCTCTAAATATATCAACCAACAATTGGATTTAAATAGGTTGTATAAGTTAAATGTAACAATAGTAAAATAGAAGTAATGGCAGCAGTGAACAAGCTTCAGAAATGTACTATGCTAAGGCAATTGAACAAACACTTGAGCATATATTGATAGTAACTTGCATTGTACAAATTATGGGTTGTTCTAAGGTGGTTGGTAGGATGATATAGACTGCAAATAATGGCTGTAACAGTGAATTATCAACAGTAATTAAGTGGTTGTTAATATCTCTAAGCTAGGTTAGTTAACTAGTTAAAGTTAATAGGGTAATCAAGTAGGAAACGGTTTGGAGTTTGAGTTTGAAGATACTTGTCAAATAGTTAGGTTTGACTAGTTCCTTTCTAAGGGTATTGGAGTCAAGTAGGCAGCTTCCTTCAAGGCTGCTAACAAGTGATTTTACACATAATCCAAGAGGGAGAAAGACCGAGGAGGAGTAGCAACTTAAGTCCTCCTAGCTTTGACCTTAAGAAGTGAGGAAGCTAGGGTGTAGGCACTTCTAGGCCCTAGCACCTCCTTCTTCTTGGATTTTTATGGATGTAAAGTACTTTTCACAATAACTAAGTATAAACCTCTAGAGATCTAGCACTTTAGGGCCCTAGGGTTTAAACTAGTTACTAGATCAATATAATAAGGTTAGGAAAATGAAAAGCAAGAAAGTTAGAACTTTAAGTTTCTTACTTCAAGCATTGATTAAAAAATGCAATTTCATAATCTTGTATGAACAAGAAAACCATTACCATAACCATTTACAATGACCAAGAAAAAATCTACTTACTTGCACCAAGAATAATCATGTAAAACCATGCAAGATTGCCACAAAACTTCTTAAAATTTGTTCAAATGCCAAAAACAAGCCTTAAAAGAGTAGTTCCTTCCTTATTTCAACCAATAACCATTAGTAGGGAGAAAATTTCAGACCTCCACTCTCCCAAGTGATATTTATCATGAAAATGAATGTCTTATGTTTATTTATACCAAAATTTGACCTTTAATTATTTTAGGTCAAAATATTAGGGCCGACCTGGCCAATTTACTACAAAATTACATTTTTACCAAAATAAATTCAATTTTCATATAAATAGGCCTCCAACGGTGACGTCATGCCATCCTAGGGTGACATTGGGCCTCATGTGTGGGATGTTGGGAAAATGAGATGAAATGTTGGGCCTCCAAGGGACTTAAATTTTCCCACACATGCCTATAGCCTCATGAATGCCTCCAAGGTGACAACCCCAGCTGAGAAGTGACGTCTAGGGTTGTAGAGGTGACTTCCAAGGAATCCCAAGGCCAACATTTAGGTGGGAGGAGGATGAGACCTTAGGTCTAGGTATTCCACAGTGCCTCCAAAGGAAACACCCTTCTTTCATCTGGTGCTAGATTTCAATATCTTCTTACCCATGGTTGGGGTTTCAACATCCATATGTGGGCTTTGAGCCCCCATGAAGGCTCGAGCTAATAATTACCTCATTTTTACCTCTCCACTGGGAAAGGTATTGTAGAAACAACAAGTACTCCCTCTAGGGGTTCATAAGTCAGAAGGATCATAACATGTAAATCACACCCAATAATTAAATTACCCAAACATGTGCATTAAACACCCCTTAACCCCAAACAAATGATCAAATACATTATGCAATTTGACAAGTTAGTTTTGGAGAGGGTCTTAGGGTGTCCTATTGGGCTAACCTCTTTTAAGTTTGGGGTGTTTCCCAGGTGGAATCTAGTCCAAGTCATGTAAGTGTATGAGGTGGAATGGGTAAATATTTGGGCATGGGGTGCATGTGATAACATGGAAATGCAGAGTCTTACTTGTGGGTGCCTTTGTGGAGGGTGAGTTGCACCTTTCCATGGATGCAATTGTTTCCTATCCCATTGCTTGCATTTTATTATTAGCTTTATTTCTTTTGATCTTTTTCTCTTGTGCGTTGAGGGAATAGTTGAGGTCCACTGTCCTGTATTGATGACTAGATGTGACAATGTTATCCACAAAAATTTCACAGAAATAAGAAGGTTGGCTCGTAATGAGACTCCCTTTCTCTTGGCTATGCTACCAAGAGACACTACCCTAGTTTGGTGACCAGATGGGTGGTAATGTCATACCTCTACATTCCCATGGTCACAATAGGTCAGCTCGTGATGAGACCTTCTTTCCATCAAATAGTACCTTCAATGTTTATGTTATCTTGTGGGTCCCCATTTCTTACTGAGAATCTCTTCACTACTTTCTCGGGGATCCCTGGGTGAAGCATATCAAAGGTTTCAAAATTGGATTTTAACTCTTCCCAGCTATTTTTACCCTCTGGGTGTTTATCCCCTTCTTCCCAAGAGGTAAGGTACAACCCTTCATTGTGTAGCCAATCCCAATGCCCCAAAAGGAAAGGGGATATTGAAGGAATAAATATGGAAAGTGGTAAGTATGGAGGGAATGAATGATGACTCTTGAAAGATCCACCTAGTAGCGACTCATCCTAAGGGGAAATCAACTTACCAGGGCACTGTGTCACCCTTCCAGGTTTGAACAAGGAAAAGAGCATAATTTCCAAGAAAACATCATGCATATGAATAAGGATTCAAATAAAACATGTTCAAGTACTTCAAAAATTAGAGTGATACATACCATGATACCCAGACTCATTACCTCATGGAGCAAGACTCAATGCTACTTCAGGACCAGGATGGTGTGATGGATACTGTTGCTGGTGATATGTGGACTGCACTGAAGAAAAGAGGGGTCCTCTGGGGCCATGCTTAAGTCATTTCTCTCTCGGTACTCCATTTATAGGACCTATGGGCCTCAAAACATGATATCATTAGTTATCCCTAGGCTAGGGGATAACATCGTGCTCCAACTCGGGGACATGTACTCACCGTAGAGTGCATGAGAACCTCAACATATATGGTATGACTTGTGCCTGCTAAATATCAACAAAATATATTAGTAATCCCCAGGGTGATGATATCACCCCTCATCCATATGATAAAATAAAAAAATAAAATCATATCTAGTCTAACATATGATTATGAGAAAACATATATACATAATGAAACAATACAATATGAAAAATGCAACTACAAATATGCTAACATGATATGCAATGGTATATACAATGGATTCAAGTGCCTACCTACCTCTAATTACCTGTTGGTTGAATGCTATGTGTAGTCAAATAACTAGTGAAACCATCCTAGCAATACCTCATAATACCTGCCTATGTGCTTCATCGTAAATCAAAACAATGACAAGTCAAGCACAAAATAAACATGAGTTAGAGCATGCATTATATCATAGGAAGTCGTAAAGTCTAGATCATGGAGGCGGGAGGGAGGGAAAAAATCATGCCAAGTTACCCTTTCAGAAAAGTGATCAATCCATCTCAAAAAAGGATCATTAGAGGTCAAGGAATCAAAAGGTTGGCTCAAAGAGTCTAATGGTTGACTACCTTGGACGCCATCACTCCCTGGGGTCTGAGAAGGGATTAACAAGAACTTAGAGGGAAACTGACAAATTATCAGGGGAACCCTGAAAGATTGAGATAATAAACTTCTTAAGGAATTCTAATGAAAAGTTATTCCCTAAAGAAAAATTGAAACAAGATACATGTTCCCAACTACATCCTTAGTGACATAACGAGGTAAAGCAATCGGAGGGAGATGGACAACCTTGTCACAAGTATCCTTGATATTCCTATATTTTAAGCTCAAATAGATGCAGATGTTGTAGACAAATGGTTAAACCTTCTAGAAGGGTATTTTTCTGTCCATAAATTTTCCAAAAGAGAAAAGATTACATTTGTGCTCCTTAAGGCCACCCCCCATGCAAATGTCACTAGGATACTTTCTGTGAGAAAAAGGAAACAGAGGGATCTACATTATTTGTAGTCGTACCCACTTGGGGTTCTTTCAGGGATGCTATTAAAGAACAATACTAACTTGTTGGAAGTTATAACGACTTATATACAAGATGGACCAAACTACAATAGGAAAGGGACCAAGCAGTGGCAGATTTCACCAATGTCTTCCATACCTTACACACCAAGGTGGGTATCAAAGACTATGAGTGACATCTGGTTCCCAAGTACCACATCAGTCTGCATAGATACATCTAGACATAAATGGAGTTTTTGGACATCTCATCCTTGGGCGTGGCCTATCGATATGTTGTCAAAATCGAGAAGAATATTAAACGAAAGATGTGATATTTTGGGTCTACGAACCCCTCAAAACATAAGCAAGGAAAAGGCAACCCCAACCCATAGAAAAAAGGGTAGAGGAAGTATTTAATAGCCTCAAGACAAGCGGTCTAAACCGAAAAAAAGAAAGACAATGGGAAGATAAAGAAAGACACTGGAAAGTGGTGTGAGTTCCATAAGAGCCCCTAGAATAACACTGCTAAATGCCACTCAAAGAAAAAATTGGTAGCTAAGGTGAAATCCTCTGAATCATGTGTGGGATCTTACTCTAAGTCAGAACCAAAAAATGGGAGACATATCATTGATGCAGAACCCAGTGCCACCGTTGCGACCACCAAGGTCCAAACCGATGAACTTGATGAACCAAAGGAAGGTGAAATCCTCTTTCATTCATAGAAGTGGATGAAGGGTACTCCATTGCACTTCATTGTTGATAGCGGTAGCCAGAAGAACCTTATCTCAGTAGAGGTCATTAAGAGGTTGGATCTACAGACAACACCACACCCACAATCGTACACCATCGGATGGCTCCACCAAGGGAGAAATCTCCACATCATCCAACAATGTTTCCTAGCCTATGGCATCAATCCCTTCAAAGATGAGGTATTGTGTGATGTCACCCCCCTTGAAGTTTGTGATGTTATTTTGGTCCAACCTTATTTATAGAAATGTCATGTTGTATATGAGTCTAGGCCTCATACTGTTATTATTACTTTTGACAGGAAATTGTACAGGATACCTAAGGTAGTCCCATATACTATCATTTCCTTGATCTCTTCCAAACTGATCCATATGGATTTCAGTGGCCTCCCACCTATTCCAATTGTCTCATTTTGGCAATTTTTTCCTATTTTTTGGGTCCCTGACTTTCGGGGCCATTTTGAGGCCCTAAAGAAATTTCTTAGGGCTTGCCACAATCAAATTGTACATAAAGTCAGATTCTAATGGAAACATCTATATTCGTCGAATAGACCTTTCCAACGGGCTATCATGTGCCTAAGACAAAGATCATATGCAAAAGTTATGACCCTAGGAAGTTGGTGTATTAGCTTACCCCAACGGGGCCCACATGACATTTGGCGCTTCATCACCTAGGGTTAGGTTTTTGGATGTATATGGTTTTTGCATTCTTGTTTATTGTAAAAAGGCTTGGAGAGCCTCATTATAACCATCTTCTTGCGAATGAGTGCAACTGTCACATCTCTTCTCAGAGATAAGCCACCACCATTCTAACAAGTTTGTTTTTTGCTGCATTTTACAGTTTCAACATATTTTCTTATTGAATAGAAAATGGTTTTACTATATCTTCATTATTGTATATCTATTATTATTGTGTCTCTGTGTTAAGAATAATAATAATCTATATTCATTTTTGTCCTGATCATAAAATCTAGATTAGTGGTATCAGAGCGGTGTTCTCCTTGTCGTTCTTAATGCATGTCCACGACAAGGTTAGGGTACAAAGAATTGGGTCTCGAGCTTGTTTATATTGAGGAAAAAATCTCTCACACGCCCAAGCGACCTCTCATGGAAAGAGAAAATAAAGACGAAGGGACAAGAGATCCTTCCAAAATGTTGCTCGAGGAATCCCTCACACAACAGAGGAATGAAATGATGGTTAGTTTTGCGCAAATCCTTCAGCGACTACCAACATACAACTCATCTTCCTCGAATGGAGGCGCCACTCCATTCAAGGTACAAATCAACTTTGATATTCCCATATTTTAAGTTTAGATAGACGTAGATGTTGTAGACAACTGGTTAAATCTGCTAGAAGGGTATTTTTCTGTCCATAACTTTTCGAACAAAGAAAATATTACGTTTGCGCTCCTCAAAGCCGTCCCCCATGTCAAAGTTTTGTGGGAGAATTTATGTGAGAAAAAGGAAATAGAGGAACCCGCATTATTTATAGTTGTGGTCACCTATGAGTCCTTCAGGGATGCTATCAAGGAACAATACTACCTTGTCAAAAGTTATGACGACATGTATACAAAATGGACCACACTACGACAGAAAAGAGACCAAGTAGTGCTAGAGTTCACAAATATCTTCGATACCTTGCGCACCAATATGGGTATAAAATATTCTATGAGACATTTGGTGCTCAAGTATCATGGTGGTATGCATAGATACATACAAGCCAAAATGGATTTTTTTGACATATCATCCTCAGGCGCGGCCTATCAATATGCCATCAAAATCAAGAAAAAGCTTAAACAAAAGACATAGTAATTTGGGCTTGGGAACCCCTCACATCAGAAGCAAGTAAAAGGAAGCTCCAACCTACAGAACAAAGGACAAAACAAAGATAGGAAGCCTTAGGAGAACCAGTCTAGGACACAAGCAAAGAAGGACACCAAAAAGAAAAAGAAAGATACTGGGAAGTGGTGCGACTTTCATAAGAGCCCCTGGCATAACACCACTGATTTCCACTCCAAGAAATCATTGGTGGCTAAGGTGAAAGATTCTGAATCATATGTGGGTTCTGACTCTGAGTCAGAGCTAGAAAGGGGGAGATGGATTATTTCCACAGAACCCAGTGCCACTATTTATACCACCATGGTCTAGCCCACTGAATCAGATGAGCCAGAAGAAGGTGAGTGCCTCTTTCATTCACATATGTGGGTAAAAGGCACCCCACTGCATTTTATCATTGATAGCAGTAGCCAGAAGAACCTCATATCAGAAGAGGTCATCAAGCGACTATCCCTACCGATAATTCCACACCCTCATTCCTACACCATTGGATGCCTCTGCCAAGGAAGCGATCTTCGTGTCAGTCAACAGTTTCGCTTGTCGTACGATATCAAGCCTGTCAAAGATGACATATTGTGTGATGTTGCTCCTATCGAAGTTTGTAATGTTCTTTTGGGACAAACTTATTTATGGAAATTTCATGCTATATATGAGTCTATGCATCACAGTGTTATTATTACTTTGAACAGGAAATTATACCAGATACCTGAGGCAGTCCCACCTAGTGCGATTTCCTTGATCTTTTCCAAGAAATGCAGGAAGGTCATCTCTTAGACTGGGAAGTTTTTCTTCTTCGTGATTCTCTCTCAGAGTGAACAAAAGATTGTGGCCACATCCAGGGCCTCTGTGACTGACCTCTCCACACAACATAATAAAGTGGAAAAAGTCTTGGCAGAATACAAAGATATCTTCTCCTCACCTACCGGGGTACCTCTACACTGTCAGGTCAAGCATCCCATCGATCTGACCCTCGACGCACTGCTTCCCAATGGGCTAGTCTAGTGCCACTCTTTGTTAGAGAATGATGAGATCAAGCAATATATTAAAGAAATTCTCCACAAGGGGCACATCCATACCAAATCATTTCCTTGTGGGATCCCAATCGTGTTGGTGCATAAGAAAGATGGGACTTGGTGACTTTGCATCGATTACTGGGCCCTAAATAAAATCAGAGTCAGGACCCGATACCTGATTCCAAGAATCGACGATCTCCTTGATTAGCTCAAGGGGGCCAAATACTTCAGTAAGATTTATTTAAAGTCTGGCTACCACCAAGTCCCCATAGAATAGATAGATGTATGGAAGACCGCCTTCAAGTCAAAAGAAGGTCTTTTTGAATGGCTAGAAATTCCCTTTGGTTTGCCAATGCTCCAACAAATTTTATGAGGATAATGGACGATATCCTGGGACATTTCACCAATAATTTTTTGGTGGTGTATCTGGATGACATCCTAATCTACAACAAGACTTGGGAGGAACACTTGCAACATATTCAACAGGTTCTGGACACCTTGCAGCAACACAAGTTATATGCCAACTTCGAAAAAATATCCTTTGGAATGGACAGGGTCTAATACCTAGGCTACATCATGGATCAACATGGTCTGCATGTGGATCCAACTAATATCCATGTCATCCATGACTGGCCATCCCCACCCACACTCACTGAGCTTAGGATCTTCTTAGGCCTTGCTAATTTCTATCACAGTTTTGTGTTGGGATTCTCCCATATTGCATGGGCCCTTAGCCAAGTAATCAGGGGTGGTGGTAAGGAAGAATTTATTTGGGGCTTATCCCAACAACAAGAATTCAATGATTTAAAGTAGCGCTTGTGATAAGCCCCAATACTTTCATTAATGGACCTACAAAAACCCTTTGAGATTGAGACATATGCTTTGGACTATGTTGTGGGCACATTTCTCACTCAACACAGCCACCCCATGGCCTATCATAGTGAGACATTATCAGATGTTGTTCGTAAGTACCCTACCTATGAAAAATAAATGTACTCCATTGTACAAGCCTGCCACCAGTGGAGACATTACATTCTTGGGAAGGAGACAATCATCCACACGGATAATAAACCACTGTAGTTCATGTAGACACAAGGAAAATTGTAGAATGACCACCATCAAAAGTGGTCCACATACTTGCAATAGTTTCACATCAACATCAAATATAAAGCATGTAGTACCAATCGAGTCATTGGTTTCCTCAGCTGACCTCCAGTCGCGACACTCACCACGGTGCTAGACTCTTGCAACCACGAGAACTCTGGATGGGCCAACCTCTATGAGACCGACCCTAACTTCACTACCACATACCAAATGTTTGGCACAAACTTAGTTGTCACTAATTTCCATCTTCAGGATGGGATATTGTGTCGACTAGGCCACCTCTGCATTCCATCAAGTGAGTGAGCGAAGCTTGTTTGGGAATCCCACTATAGTTGGGTGGTAGGACACTTCGATGTCGAAAATACAGTGGTAGTGCTGTAGAAACATTTCTATTGGTTGAAACTTTGACATGATGTCAACAAGTATATCAGATCCTGCACTGCTTGCACTATTTCCAAACCGACCACTAAGAAAAATGGCATGTACACCCCCCTTCCTACTCCTAACAGGCCATGGGTGTCCATATCAATGGACTACATGTCAGGCCTTCCATCCACCAACAAGAGAAATGAATTTGTGTTTGTGATTATTGATCACTTTTCCAAGATGGCGATCCTGGCCGCCTGCAAGAAGAGCATCATAGTAGTGGCCACTGCCAAGCTCTTCTTTGAATGAGTCTAGGTACATTTTGGAATCCCACAAACCATTGTCTCAGATTGGGAGAGTCGGTTCCTCAACACATTCTGGTCGAGCTCCTGGTCACTACTGTACACCAAGGTTACCAAGTCCACTTCCTTCCACCCCTAGAAAAATGGCCAAATTGAGGTCGTCAATCGGATGATAGTGCATATCCTGCGCATGTACAATCCCCCATACATGGGATGAGAGCCTTCCCTATGTTCAACATAGTTAAAACATAGCCCTACATAGCTCAACTGACCACATCCCATTTCAAGTTGGGTTGGGATTCCAACCATTGGGTCCCATGGATATTACACTACCTCTTGTGACCACCCCAACCGATTCATCACCTCCTCCAAATGAAGATGAAAAATCCTCCCAGTTAATTGAGCAAAACCAACACATCTTCCAATAGGTTTAGGATATTTTATAGAAGTCCAATTCCAAGTACAAGAAACACCATGATCAACACATGGCGCCACATAAGTTTTAGGTGGGAGACAAAGTGTGGTTCCACTTGCAGAAAGAACGCCTTACAGGGCCCCATCAGAAGCTTCTCCCACTCCATTATAGACCTTAAACTGTCACCAAGGCCGTGGGTGACAATGATTTTTAGCTCAACATTCCTCCTTGGCTTGCACCCAGTATTCAACGTGGATCTCCTTCGACCATACTTCCCACCATTGTTGGACACCTCAGAGGTAGTAGAAAAATTGACACCCATAGAGATCAACCCTAAATGCATGAAATATGAATCCAATTATCAAATTGTAGAAACATAGGTCAAGGGAACTCACTAGAAAAGGATCCAACTTTATCGAGTTGTCAAAGCAGGGTAGCTTTTGCACCAAGGCAAGTGGCTCACCCGGGGCCAAATTCAACAGAAATTTCCTCATCTGATGGGGGAACTTAATGCAATAGAGACCATTTCTACCTAAGGGGGGAGGATTGATCCATATGGATTTCAATGGTCTCCCACCTATTCCAACTGGTTCATTTTGGAAGTTTCCCAGTTTGGTAGTTTTTTCGTAGTTTTCGGGTCCTTGACTTCCGGGGCCATTTTGAGGCCCTAAACAAAATTTTTAGGGATTTACACAATAAAATTATAGATGGAGTCAGAATCTTATGGAAACATGTTTATTCCTCAGATATACCTTTCCAATGGGCTGTCGTGCACCTAAAAAAAATATCGTATGCAAAAGTTACGACCTCTAGAAGTTGATGCACTAGCTTACCCCAATGGGGCCAACATGACTTTTGGCGCTTCATCTCCTAGGGTTAGGTTTTTGGATGTCTAGCGTTTTTTCATTCTTTTTTATTGTAAAAATTCTTGGAGAGCCTCATTGTAACCATCTTCTTGTGAATGAGTGTAGTCGTCACATCTCTTCTCAGAGATAAGCCGCCACCATTCTAGCAAGCTTGTTTTCCGCTGCATTTTACAGTTTCAACATATTTTCTTATTGAATAGAAACCATTTTTACTGTATCTTTTTTATTATTTTGTCTCTGTGTTAAGAATAATAATAATCTGTATTCATTTTTGTTCTGCTCATAAAATCCGGATCACAAGCAATGTAGGAAGGTTATCTCTTAGACCAGAAAGTTTTTCTTCTTTGTGATTCGCGCTCAAAGTGAGAGGAAGGTTGCAGCCACATCCATGGTCTTCATGATAGGTCTCTCCATGCACTATAAGAAAGTGGATAAGGTCATGGAAGAATACAAAGAAACCTTCTCCTTGCCCATTGGGGTACCTCTACATTGTCAGGTCAAGCACTCAATCAATCTGACCCCCGGTGCACTGCTACCCAATGGGCCAGTCTATCACCACTCTCTGTCAGAAAATGAGGAAATCAAGTGCGATTTCCAAGAGATTCTTTAAAATGGGTACATCTGACCAAGCACATCACCTTGTGGAATCCCAATCGTGATTGTGTAGAATAAAGACGAGACCTAGAGACTTTGCATTGATTACCGGGCCCTAAATAAAATCACTGTCATGAACCGATATCCAATTCCCTGAAATTGACAATCTCCTTGACCACCTCAAGGGGGGAAAATACTTCAGTAAGATTGATCTAAATTTCGGCTACCACCAGGTTCCAATAAATCAGACCAATGTATGGAAGACAACCTTCAAGTCCAAATAAGGTCTTTTTGAATGGTTGGTTGAATGCCCTTTGGATTAACAAATTCCCCAACAACATTCATAAAGATGATGGATGATATCTTGTGGCATTTTACCAATTATTTTGTGGTGGTGTATTTGGATGACATCCTCACCTTCAACAAGAGTTGGGTAGAACACTTGCAACATATTCGGTAGGTTCTACACATTCTACGAAAACACAAGCTATATGCAAATTTGGAAACATGCTCCTTCGACATGAATATGGTCCAGTACCTATGATACATTGTTTATGAGCATGGGGTGGATGTTGATCTAGCCATGATCAAGGTCATACATGACTATCCAACCCTGACCACACTCAATGAGCTTCAGATCTTCTTAGGACTTGCCAATTTCTATCGTAGGTTCGTGTTGGGATTCTCCTATATTGCATGGGCCATTAGCCAAGTGACCAAGGGTGGTGACAAGGAAAAATTTGTGTGGGGCCAGTCGCAACAGAAGGAATTTGATGATTTGAATCAACTCCCGTGCTTAGCACTAATGCTCTCATTACCCGATCTGCAACAACCTTTTGATATTGAGACATATTCTTCAGACAATGTTGTGGGTGCATTTCTCATTCAACATGGACATCTCATGGCCTATCATAGTGATATGCTATTAGATACCATCCCTAAGTACCCCACTTACAAAAAATAAATGTACTCCATTGTACAATCCCACTTCGAGTGGAGACATTACATTCTTAGGAAGGAGAGAGTCATCCAAACTAATCATAAGGCTTTTCAATTCATGTAGATACAAGGAAAATTGTAGAATGACCGCCATCAAAAGTGGTCCACATACTTGCAATAGTTCCATATCAACATCAAGTATAAGACATGGAGCACAAACCGCGTCACTGACTACCTCATTCGACCTCTAGTTGTAACACTAACCATGGCGCTACACTCCTACAGACATGAGATCTTTTGATGGCCCCAACTCTATGAGAGACATCCTTACTTTTCCACTACCTATCATATTCTGGGCACAAACATAGTTGTCACTGATTTCCATCTTCAAGATAGGTTGTTGTGCCATCTTGGCCTGGATCTTTGTGTCCCATCAAGCGAGCGAGTGAAGTTGATTTCAGAAGCTCACTACAGTTGGGTGGCAGGACACTTCAACATAGAAAAGATGAGGACAATGCTGTAGTAAAATTTCTTTTGGCCAAAACTTTCACAGGATGTCAGCGAGTATATCAGGTCCTACATGGCCTACGCCATTTACAAAATCCCCATTAAGAAACAAGGAATGTAGACCCCTCTGCCTACTCTTGACAGGCCCTGGGAATCCATATCGATGGACTACATGCCAGGCCTTCCTTCAACAAAGTGTTAAGTTTTTACCATTGTTATTAGGTTATTTATAAATTTCATGAGCATTCAATGCATTTCCAAAACAAATAAGGAGGATAACTGAAATAAACACAATCACACGGTACACAACATTTTATCCTAGGAAACCCTTATGGGGGAGAAAACCTAGAAAAACTTCCTCAATAATATATTGTCAATACAATGCCAAGACTAAGAAAAAAACACCTAAGGCATAACAAGACCAAGCATGTGCCTCTCTTCTCCTTCGTTATACTTCTTCCTGCAATTGCAACTTCCTTCAATATATGCACACTAGATGAGTGAGTGAGTGTGTACAAATGAGACACCATCCTCACATATAAATACAAGTTGTGAGGTGGAGCTAGGGTTGTGTCTCTTCACTTGGTGGATCCAAATTCTCCTAGAAGTGGCTAAAACCACTTTATAAGTACTAGGGGCCGAATTTACAAATACCACCATACAAATACAGTTTGACCAATCCACAAAAGGGGATTTGATATTATAAAAGACTTGACTTGATCAATCCACAAAAGGGGATTTTATATATACAATAATAACTCAAATATTCTTCGAAGTTAAGTTATTTTAACACTCCCCCTTAACAAGAAGGGTATTCTACTGACATGACTAAATACAACATCATCAAGAGAAGGAGAGGGCAACATCATCATCGACATATGGAACACTAAATGGCAAATCTATAAATCATCATAAGTTTTTCTCATCATCAATATCATCATCGTTTACAACATGTAGCTGGAGTAAAATCATCATCATGAAGCTGGAACATCAACATCAATAGAAGAAATATGGAACAACGACATCATCAACAACATGAAGCTGGAACAACATCATCAACAACACAAAGTTGGAACATCATCATCAACATGTGGCAACAGAATGAGACAGGTGCATCAACAACATTTTGTGGTACTCTGATAGACCGTCCTTACCATACCTTCGAGATCCACCCATGAATCATAATATTCCCTAGGATATAAAATCCTAATAAGATACCACGTAGTAATCTAATAGACTGTCCTTACCAGACCTTCGGGATATTCCCAGGAAACATAATATTCCCTAGGATATAAAATCCTAACTGAGCTACCACTACTAACCACAACTGGGATATACATGTATAGGTACTCTGATAGATCGTCCTTACCGAACCTTCGGGATCTTCCCAGGGATGAGAAATGCCCTAGGATATAAAATCCTAATAGAGCTACCTGATGTTGGTTAGGATACCATAGTATCATCAACATCACTCCCCCTTTGGATGGAGGTCCTTTCAGACTACACCAAGATTGTCTCGGAAGTACTCAAAATTCACAAGAGACAAAGGCTTGGTCAACACATCTACAACATTCTCATCTATGCCAACATATTGGAGCTTTACAACTCCCCTTTGCACTATATCATGAATGTAGTGATACCATATTTTTATGTGCTTCTAATTATCAAGGAACACTGGGTTCTCCGTCATATTTATACATCTCTGGTTATCACATAGAATCATAGTGGTTTCCATCTCCATATCGAACAGACTTGTCAACAACTTCCAAATCCATATGGATTCATAACTGGCAGAGAATGCTGCAATGTTCTCTACTTCTGCTATGATGAGAGAAATATTGGATTGCTTCCTACTTTTCCATGAAGTCATGGTTGACCCCAAAATGAAATAACATACTGAAGTGCTCTTTTTGTCTGAAGCACTTCCAGCCCAATCTGAATCAATATAACCATACAGTTTGAAGTCATGATCTCTAGTATAACAGAGACCATAATCAAACGTACCCTTAAGGTATCTCATCACATGCTTTGCAACTACAAGGTGAACACGTATGGGCTCCACTAGATACTGACTAAAGGTGTTCACAAGGAATCATATATCTAGCCTGATATTCATCAGATACATCAACGAACCAATAATCTATCTATATAGAGTAGCATCAATGAACTTTGACAAAGTATCAACCATGAGCTTCAAATTCCTTTCCATGGGTGTGGTCATGGATTTACATTCCAACATGTCAAATCTCTTTAGTATTTCAACTACATACTTCCCTTGGTTAAGGAATATCTTCTTTGGGGGCTCTGCCAAACTTCAAGACCTAAGAAATAATGCATTAGGCCTAGGTCTTTCATCTCAAATTATGCAACAAGCTTCTTCTTACAACCTGTGATGATATTTTCTTCTCCCGACAAGAATAAATCATCCACATATGGTAGAAATATAACTGGCTCATCATTCATAACCTTGAAATAAATGTTAGGATCAACTTTACTCTTGGTAAATCCCAAGCTTATCAGGAAACTATCAATTCTGCCATACCAATATATAGGAGCTTGCTTCAACCCGTACAGAGCTTTATTCAACCTTCAAACATGAATCTTTCTATCTTCAACTTCAAACTCTTATGGTTGTTTTGTATACACTTATTATTCAATAACACCATTTAATAAAGTTGTTTTCACATCCATATGGTGAAACTTCCACTTCATTTTGGCTGCAAGAGCTATGATGGTTCCGATAGAAGTGTATCTTTCTACAGGAGCAAATGTTTCTTCATATCCAATACCTTCCTTTTGAGAAAATCCATGAGCCACAAATCTTGCCTTATGTTTTTCAATACTTTCTTCTGTTGTGTGTTTTATTTTGTATATCCAATTGGAAGATACCACATCTTTGTTCTTTGGTTTGGGAACTACTTCCCACACATCATTCTTCATAATGAACCGATATTCTTCTGTCATGGCGTCCATCCATTCTTTCTTCTGAACAAATTATTCAAATAAAGTAGGTTCCTTCTCTACGAGATCACACATCAAGGCCACATAGCTGGAGAGTGCCTTAGGCTTCTTGCTTTGTATCATGGTTCCTTCCGGGGAAACATACTTCTCTATTTCCTGAATAATTTATCTATCCTAAGATAGATTTATCTTGTGAGAGATAGTCATACGGGGAGATTCTTGAGATTCTATCATATCATGATCTTCTGGAATCTCATCATCAGGGGTAATTTCAAGTTCCTTCATGGGTTCTGCAACTCTAGGAGCTACATGTTCTTCTTCATATACTTCTTCAAGATGAAATTTCCTTGATATCTTGAGTGTTTCATATTCATCAAAGGTTACATCTCTATTGATATCAATATGATGGCATACAAGTATATAGATTATGAATGCCTTAGAGACCTCACAATATCCAACAAATATTCCCTTCTTTCCTAAAGGATCCAACTTAGTTGTCCTTTCTTTCGGAATGTGTACAAATACTGGACAACCAAATATTTTGAGATGGCTTACTTCTGGCTTATTTTTGGTGAACATTTCTTTGGGGGTTTTGAATCCAAGTGCACTATGGGATAATATGTTTTGGACATATACTTTTGTTCTTGCTTCTTCATCCCACAAGTGCATTGGAAGATCTTGATCATGAATCATAGTCTTTACTTCTTCCATAATCGTTCTATTATTTCTTTCTGTTACACCATTTTGTTGAGGATTATAGGGAGTGGTGAGCTCCCTCTTAATCTTGACATCTCTGCAAAATTTTCCAAATTCATTTGAATTGTACTCTCCTCCATTGTCTGACTTGAGTATCTTGATTTTCCTTTTGGAGAGGTTTTCTACCGAGGATTTGAATTCCTTGAACTTCCCAAGTACTCCATCTTTTGATTTTAAGAAATAAACCCATGTCTTACGATATTAATCAGCAATGAAAGAGACATATTATACATACCCTTTTAGAGAGGTTGATGGCATTGGACCACATACATTTGAGTGGACAAGTTCTAAGATTCCTTCTACTTTACTTTTTCTCTTTGGAAAAGGATTCTTTATGTTCTTTCCTTGCACAAATCCCTTGCATACACCTTCACCATCAACTTTTGGTTATGGTAAATCTATAACTACCTTGCTTACATATGGTAAGGATTTGTAGTTGATGTGAGATAGTATTCTATGCCAAAGTTCACAAGGAATTTCAGTAGAGTGAGTCAAGGCTACATCAAAGTGACCTTTTAACTTGTACAAACTTCCTTCTTTTATTCCAATAACAATTGCGTCTTCTATAGTTTTTCCTTTAGACCACATAAGAACTTCACCATCTATGAATGCAACCTTGAAACCTTTCTTATCTAGGGTTGAAATAGAAATTAAGTTCTTTTTCAAACCTAATACATAGAGTACATCATTCTCATCGAAGTTCCTAAATCAAGTTTGTAGGTGGATTCTGCCATTCCTTTGATAGGGTACTAATAACCATCTCCAAGTGAAACTTTTCAGGAGGAGTCCTTTTCTATAAGGCAGGAGAGAGTGTTCTTCTAAACTGTCATGTGCTTAGAGGCATCACTATCTATGAGCCAAGTATCTTCTCCAGGTGTCAGAGATCCCGAGAGAGAAGAAAACAAAACACATTCTTCAATCTCTTCTTTAGATAACTTCTTGGGTGGATCATCATCTTCAGTTGCATGGAAATAATGTATTTTGTTATTTCTCCTCTTGTATTCTTCCCTTATGGCATGACAATTTTTAGCAATGTGTCCCATCTTATCACAATGATGATCCAGGTGGATTATGGTGGCCACCCACCTATTCCAACTGGCTCCTCTTGTCTATTTTTGTTCAACACATTCTTCTATACTTCTTTGTAATTGTGGGTTCTACACTTATGGGGTTGTTTGAATCCCCACACATCCTCTAGGTGAATAATGGTGGCCTCTTTCCTAATCCAACTGGATTATTTTGTATGTTTTCATGTCAGTACATCTTGTTGTACTTCTAGGGCCGTTTTGGAGACCTAAACATTGTTTTTTTGGCTCGCCATAGTCAAACTGTAGGCAAAGTCAGATTTTGATGAAGGAATGTGTATCTCTCTAAAATACCTTTACAACGGGCTATCACACGCCTAAAACGAAGGTTGTATGAAAATTTACAATGCTGGGAAGTTGAGGTACCAACTTACACCAACTTACCCATAGGGGCCCACATGAATTTTGGCGTTTCACCTTCTAGGGTTATGTTTTTGGATGTCTAGGGTTTTGGAATTCATGAGTAATATCAAATAGGACTTTGAAGCCTCATTGTATTTGATTCTTCTCAGACGGATGCACGTAGAAACCAAATATCTTCTCAGAGATAACTACCACCATTTGAGCAAGTGTTTCAGTTCTGCAGTTTTACAGTTTCAACCTATTTCATTATTCAATAGAAGATATTGTTCACTGGATATCTGTGTTATTCTTCATATCTCCGTGTTTATTGTATTCAGTCTGTTAATCAGTTCGTTCCGCTCCTAAATCAGGATCAGTGGTATCAGAGTGGTATTCTCTTCATTTATTTTTCTTCGTGCATGTCTCTGACAAGATTTGGGTATAAGAAGTTGGGACTCGAACCAATCGAGCCATTACAAGATCGGCTACACCGAGCCCGAAAACAACCCATGGGGGATGAAAATAAAGATGATGGAGTAGGAGATCCTATTAAAATGTTTCTCGAGGAATCCCTCGCATGAAAAATGAACGAAATGATGGAAAAATTCACATAGATTTTTTGACAACTTCCCACAGGAGAAGCATCTTCATCAAGCGGCCATGAAACCCCCTTCAAGGTACACGTAAATTTTGATATTCCATTATTTGAAGGAATGATATATGAAGATGTTGTAGACAAATGGTTGAATCTTCTCGAAGGGTATTTTTCGGTCCACAATTTTTTCGATAGGGAAAAGATCAGTTTTCCACTCCTCAAGGTCGTTCCCCATGTTAAATACTAGTGGGATACTTACTCTGAGCAAAGGGTCGTGGAGGAATCTGCAATGTTTGTGGTGGCCCCTACATGGGATTTTTTCTGGGACGCCATTAAAGAACAATGATACCCTGTTGGAGGCTACGAGGACCATTACACCAGATGGACGACCCTACATCAAGAATGGGACTAGACAGTACCATATTTCACCAATATTTTCCATACCCTACTAATCAAATTGGGTATCAAATACTTTGAGGATATGGTGCTCAAATACTGTGACTGTTTACATAGATACATTCCAACAGAAATGGAGTTTCTTGACACCACCTCATTGGGCATGATTTATAGATACAATGTCAAGATCGAGCATAAATTAAAGCAGGAAATGAGAGAGTTTGGATCTGCAAACCCCTCACAAATGAAGTAGGGAAAAGGAAACCCCAATCCACACAACAAGGGACCAATTCAATATGGCCACCCTTATGAAAACCAATCCAAGCCACAACATAAGAAGGGAAATGAGAAGACGAAGAAGGACACAGAAAAATGGTGTGAGTACCATAAAATTCCTTGGCACAACACCGAAGAATGCCGCTCCAAGCAGTCCCTCATGTCCGAAATGAATTCTTCCGAGTCAGAGGCCTATTCTGATTCTGAATCAAATCCTAAAGGAGGGAAGAAGATTATTGATGATGAACACACTGCCACTATCATTACCACCAAAGTTTGGCCAAGCAAACCAGAAGAACCAGAGGAAGTGGAAAGCCTCTTTCACTCGTAGATGTGTGTAAAGGGGGATCCTCTTAATTTCATTGTCGATAGCGATAGTCAGAAGAACCTAATTTCAGCATAGGTCGTCAAGCAACTTGACCTTCCAATGACACCGCACCTGCAACCTTACACCATCGACTGGCTTTGCCAAGGAAGATATCTTCATGTCAGCCAACAATGTCGTCTTCCCTATGACATAAAGCCTTTCAAAGATGAGTTACTATGTGATATTGCTCCCCTTGAAGTTTGTGATGTTCTTTTAGGAAAACCATATTTTTGGAAGCATCATGCTGTGTATGAGTCTAGACCCCACAATGTTGTTATTACTTTGGGTAGACAATTTTACAGGATA
>JASDQU010819408.1:53650-67946 GCA_032191745.1 Picea mariana | reverse complement strand
CCTCCCCAGAACAACAAAAATGGGTGACTAAACTCTTTGGATATGATTATGAGATCATTTATAAGAAAGGCAAAGACAATGTGGTTGCGGATGCACTTTCCCAAAAATATGAAGATGAAGGATCCCTTTTTTCTCTTTCATTCATTGTACCAGATTGGCTCCAAGCCATTCGCCAAGAATGGCTACAAGACCCCAAAAGTTTGCAGTTGATCCAACAATTGTAGTCCAATGCTCCAGCTTCCCCAGGGTACACTTGGCTCCATGAGGAACTTCAATACAAAGGCCATTTGTATTTAAGTAAACAATCAAATCTTAAATCCACAGTACTGTCTGAGCTTCATGCTACACCCACAATAGGGCACTCCGGGTTCACCAAAACCTATGATAGGGTCAAACGTTCCTTTTTCTGGGATGGTATGAAACAGGACATTCGTAATTTTGTAGCTGAATGTGACGTGTGTCAACACAACAAGGGAGAAACATTCAAATCATCGAGCACACTACAACCACTGCCGATTCCACCTGCTATTTGGAAGGATATCTCTATGGATTTTATTATCGGCTTACCCAAATCAGAAAATAAATACGTCATCATGGTGGTTGTTGTTCACATTTCCAAGTACACTCATTTCTGCGCCCTTCAACACCCGTTTACAGCAGCCACGGTGGCTCAGATCTTCATGGATCAGATCTTCAAGCTTCATGGCATGCCGCACTCTATTGTTTCTGATCACGAGCTAACTTTCACAAGCAATTTTTGGCAAGAACTGTTCAAGATACAAGGCACATAATTGCATCTCAGCACAGCTTATCATCCCTAGACTGATGGCCAAACAAAAGTTGTCAACAAGTGTTTGGAAACATATTTGAGGTGTTTTTCCTTGGAAAAGAAAAATCAGTGGGCTCAATGGTTACCCCTAGTTGAATGGTGGTACAACACTTCATACCATACAGCTACACGCATGACTCCTTTTGAATCGGTATATGGACAGAAGCCACCTTCAATTCTCTCATACTTACTGGGTGCCTCAAAGGTCCAGGTGGTTGACCTAACACATACATCTTGAGAGGCCATTCTCCATACCCTCAAAGAGAATTTGGTCATGGCACAGAACTGCATGAAGAAACAAGCAGATCAAGGATGCTCTGAATGTCAATTTGTAGAAGGGGATTAGGTGTTTCTTCAACTGCAACCTTACAAGCAAAATTCCCTCAAGGCTGAGTGTTTTCAGAAGCTAACACCCAAATTTTATGGTCCTTATACCATGCTCAAGCATGTGGGACAGGTCGCCTATCGGTTAGCTTTGCCCCTCCATTCGAAGCTACATCCTGTTTTTCATGTTTCGTGCTTAAAGAAGGTGATTGGAGCTAAGTGCCAAATTCAAACCAACCTTCCAAAGTTAGCTGAAGAAGGATCCATTTGGCTACAACTAGAAGAATTTTTGGACCAGCGTGAGCGTCTCCTACGTCAAAGAACCATCAAGGAAGTGCTAGTCTAGTGGAAAGATACAACTCCAGCAGATGCCACTTGGGAACCAACTACCATTCTGCAACAATTTCCTCATCTCAAGCCTTGAGTAAAAGGTTGTTTTTAAGGGGGTAGACATGTTAGGGTCCTAACCCACACATAGGTAGAACAATATATTCAGATGTAATAAAGGTCAATATTAATAAAGCCTTTCAATAAAATAGAATAAGGCAGATGTAAGAAGACCTAATGGAAGCTTCCACTTCTAGAAGGATCTTCCTCTAGATGTTTATTTTTAGTATAAATAGGAGTCGAGGGTATTAGAACCCTAGCTTGGATATTATTGTAATAGAGCTCTGTTCAACTGGAGGTTTCCCCCTGGAAGAGGCCCGTGAACATTGCTTTCAGATTCAAGTGTTATTTCTATTGTTATTCTTATATCATTTCAATGTTATTGTGGTGAATGTTCTGGTTATTTCTGTTCTGCATACATTTTATATTGGTATATTACATTGGGTGAGACTTCATCTGCTTCGCAGGTGTTTCCGAAAGGGTCAGTAGTTAGGGTTTTTCTGGTGCGCTCTTGAGCGTTGAACCCTGGGTCTGCCCCTGTGCCAACAAATAGTTCCATTGTGGGGACCTGAAGCTGCGATTGCTGGGAACTAAAGAAGAAGAAGAATCTTTGTGCGAACTAAGATCTATGCGTAGATCTATTGCCCTAGTGCGCAGTAATTTGTTTGACCTATGAAGCTTTGTGCCAAGAAAGAAAGGTCAGATCTGAAGAAAGAGAGGTTAGATCTGAAGGAAAGAGGTCAGATCTGAAGAAAAGAGGTCAGATCTAAAGAAAAGAAGTCAGATCTGCGAAGAAAGAGGTCAGATCTGCAAGAAAAAGGTAAGATTTGTAATCTCTGTGCTTTGATAAAGGTAAGAATAGTTAAAAGTATTAGATCTGGAAGCTTTGTGCTCTATATAAGTAAGATAAGTGGAAATTTTTGTTTCTAAAGCATGGATTTAGGTATGTTTGATAGATTCTGTCCCAGATTCAAAACTTGGGCATTAATAGATGAAAAAAAGTTTGATATGAATAGATTTGATAAGTATAGTGATAGATATGTTATACCTATGCATCGAAAGAATGTTTGGACTAACAAGTGGATGCAAGATCCTAGAAAGAGTTTTTTGCAGGCTAGTCACCATGATCTTGGTGCACAGTAGAGAAGGAGTTGGGGAACATCTAAATGAAAAAGATGATTAACCCTCTATTATAGTTGCAGAAGACCAGGGCATCTTGCTAAGGAATGCCCTGGGAGAAGACCTAGTTTCCTCTATTGAAAGGCTATGGACCATGAAGTCTTGGATTTCCCTAGAATGATTTCTAGGCTTGAGAAGCTGAATATGGAGCAAGAAAACCCTGAAGGAGATCAATAGACCAAGATTATAGCAGAAACCCAGAAAGAATCAGAAAAGATATTTCTACAGATGAAAGATACCTTGAATGACCACCGACATGTTAGGCTATCAGAGATGTTCAAAGAAAAGGAGCAAGTCGAAGAAAGAATAGGGGACTTTGACATTGACTTTACTCTTGATGAAGAAACACAAGTGAACATTATGCTAGAAAGAACTTGGGAAGCTATAGGAAAGTCTTCCATGATCCCTTCCCTAGGAGGAACAAGTTTCTTCAGAGGAAATCTAGTAAACCTGTGTGGAAGGCTCGCCCAGATACCTATGAATGTCAATGGAACTTCGACAGAGGAAGACTTTGAGATCATTAAATTTGTTGAAGACATCGCCCCATTTACCATTCTCATAGGAAAACCTTGGATTGATAGAGAACAAGCCGGATGAAAAGAAGAAGAAAAATTTTTGGAAAAGAACAAGCAAGAGTTAAAAGACTTTATGACCAGAAGAATCACACACTTGATTGAAGAACAGAAGAGCAGATCACAGATATTCAATATTAGCAACTCCGATGTCGAAGCTAAGAGAACACTTGAATCTCTGCAGAAGATCGAGTTACCTATTTTTGATACAGAAGAAGTATTATCAAGGAACCCTAGGAAATATTTTCAACAGCACGAAGTAACTAAGACCACAGAAGATAAAAATCAAAATGGTAAAAGCATTACTGAGACAAATCTCACTGGGAAGAAGGCTAGGAAGTTAAGAAAGAAAATGGCTAATACTGTAAGGTTACAAGAGTTTCTAGAGGACACTTCACAGCAAGAAGAATTGCAGAATTGGAGCTTCGATGAGATATCAGAACAACGACATAGAGTACTTCACCATGACAAAGCAATATAGCCATTGGAACCGATATACCCGTTCAACCACCGCTCCGAACAGATCGAAAAGAAGTTATGGGTTATCGTTAGACCATTGGACCTCACCTTAATGGATATATCAAAGGTCATGGAAGCTTCATATCCATTGCAAGCAGTCTGTTGCAGAGTTACTTACTTATTCCGTCACGCCATGCCAAGAAGACACTTTTGCCAATTGAGAACTTGAGCTTACAGAATACCCGCGTTATGAAACAGTGATTACTCTAGTTTTATTCTCTATCTGATTATGGTACTGATAGTCCATTGACAACCTGAGACAGTGATCCCAAGCTTACATGCCTGACGAGCTTAGCACAACAGAAGAATCGGTGAGAGAAGTACTTTCTAGCTTAAGGAAATAAAGAGTCATATCAGAAAGAGGGATGTCCACTGGAGTCCAAGCCTCATCATCGAGAGGTGTGGCAGCCTCCCCATCGACTGCTCAAGCTGGAACATCTCGAGCCGTCGTAGAGTTGAGAACTAAGCATAGGGACGACGAAGCCAACACAAAGTTAGTTCCAACCATCCTACCAGCTTACATTTCCCCTCTAAGTGGTGAGATTAACAGGGACAGTGTCCCTAGAGACTTTGAATACACCCTAGTCCTTTCATATCTACCGAAAGGATTTTGCATCTACCATGCAGATCAAGACAAGGTTACAGCGTTGAAGTTTTGCGACTTCAACCTGGGAGACCGTAAAGCCTACAGCATGCTCGTGCCATCTAAGTACTTAATGAGGACTAAGGTTCAAAACTTGAAGATCATCCCTCAGCAATGGACGATGAACCTTGCACAATATACTCTGCTTAATGTTGTGAAAATACCGCACTTCGGCAGACATCAGGAGGTGACTTCTTGTGTGAAATTGTTGCTAGAAAGTTACCACGGAGGATACTTGTGGTTAAACTATCACATAACTGTTGATCCGATGTTGATCAACAGGATTACTGGGCTTATCATGCAGGGCCCTGATCCCCATGAGTACTACCCTGGAAAGACTGCGGACCGCGCTCTTTCACAAAACATTAAAGAGGTTTATGGAAATGTTGGAAAAGGTGCACGAGGTTACAAGGTAACCTCTATCGAGAGTGGCATAGTGCACCTTGCATGTCAGCTGATAGCAGAGAAGCTGGTATGTAAGAATAGACCTACACAAGTATTTGACTTTGTAGTTGACCTCACAGGGAAGTGCGCGGAGGGACTACAAATGAATTCGGCAAAATATTTGGTCAATCAGCTAGAAATTGACTATAGATAAGCCCAGGACCAAGGGCATGAATTCCACTTTAGCTAGTTGCTAATATTGATTGCCTTTGTTGCATTGGAGCTACCAGAAGGCGCAACCTTCCCCGACCTCAACCCATTCGAACCATTAGCTGCGAAGTTCAGCACCTTATGGTACTCGATGAACATGAGCAAGCAGTGGCAATCAAATGCCCTTTTTTAGAGATACTATAACCAACTGAAAGAATCCATAGGCGGTGAACCTCGCATAACCCCAAACACTTTACAAAGGTTTCAGCCTTTGATAAATTTTAGCATAGAACACCACTTTATATACCTAACTCCATGCACTGATGAACACCAAGAACAACTTCAGTCCTATTATAAGCTGATCGAAGAAGACCTAGAAGAAATCACCAAGGAATGGTTGGTGGACCTCCTTGTTCCAGCAGATCCAGCAGACATTTCAGATATTGACAGCCCAAAAGCTGTGGAGGACACACCTGGGCCCAGTAAGATGAAGAAGACAAAGAAGACAAAGGAGACAAAGAAGCTTGAATAGGTTCATGATGTAGATAGATACTCTGTAAAGACAACTTCCATCACACCCGATCAAGATGGTAACAACGATGACCTAGAGGAAGTCGAACAACAACCAGAAGAAGAATTCAAAGTTCCAAAGAAGAGAAAAGGGTCACCTTCGAAGTCTTCCTCTAAGAAGAAATCAAAAGCGATCATGACCAAGATGAAGACCATGCTCAACCTCGACGACTTTAGCTTTCTCCTTGCAACTTTGAATGAAGCCATAGAAGAAATTACAGAAAAGTAGGAGGCCAAGCAATAAACAATGTATGAAAGAATTGAATCCGGGATCTAAGGAGTATAGCGAGCACTTCAGTCTAACTGCACAGTCTCCATTGTGCCCATACCAGAAGGAACAATAGAAGCAGGAGATGAACCAGTTCAACTCTACAAGATTGCTGACATAGTCGAAGTACAGCTTCGGAAAGCAGAAGAAGTAACAATGCAGGCCACCCAGGCCCTAAAGCAAGCATGGGAGGAAATCATAGATCAGCGTCAAGCTACACAGCAAGAGAAGAAGGCCATCTAAGAGAAATTTGATAGAGACAGAGAAAAAATCCAAAAGGAGAAGGAGCATCTTCTAGCGAAGCAGATCGAAATCGAAGAAGCTATAAACAAAGCATTTTACTCTATGACCAGCTTAGAAAAAAAGGCTAAAGAACCCTTAGACCATCAAGTGATGAATCTTTCTGAAGTTATTCAACAATTGTAGCAAAGAGTTGTGGACTTGGAGCTTCAGATCATCCCAAGTACCCCGTAAGAAGAGCACGACCAGTGAGAAATGGCTGCCCAAGCTACAGTAGAAAGGATTAAAGAAATCACTGAAGAATGCAAACAACTAAGTACCAAAAGTGCACAGATACATGAGAACTTGACCAAGTACCTGAAATTACGTAAACTGGAGTCACATCTCTATGAGGCAAATCAACATGCAGATAGACTTCAGATCTAGTTGAAGGCCCTATCAACTATAGAGAAAATGAAGCGATCCCATGAGCAACGTGTCGCACAGCAACAAATCCACATGATCCAGAGAAAGATCATGGAAGTGATGCAACAACTTCAACCTTTGCAGGATAAGGCATGTCAACTATTTTTAGAGATTGAGAACCAAGGGACAAAGCTACAATAGGTCGTGATTACAACAAAGCAGCACCTAGAAGGACCAATCATTAATGCACTCATCCAGGATTTCATCGAGCAGGAGTAAATCACAAAGCATTAGGTCGAAGCAGCTTGATCCAAGCTCAAGGTGTTCGAAGCGAAACTGGTTAGACCTGAGTGACTCGGGACGAGTCACAAGTGAGTGTTGGGGGCATGTTGGCCCTTGACCAAGTTTTGAGGAATACTTGGTCATATTTGACATTTTTCAGTACTCTGACATCCAGTCAGAGAAGGAGCGCATGGCGAAGAGGAGATCACGGGATCTCTGCCCCTTTTTAGGGATTTTTGGTATTTTTGGGAATATTGTAATGGGAAAGGGATATCCACCCTTATTTAGGCCTTTTATATGTATAAATAGAAGGGTAGGAGATGCCTATAAAGGGGGTGTGTGATGTAAAGTGAATGGCTTAGTGCATAAATTATATCTATGTGATCAGACGTATGTGTGACTGTAAGAGCTTTGTGCCTACTGTAAGTATTGTAAGTGTTGAGTGCATGAGTCAAGGGGGGACTTAGTGCTTGGATTTACCCGAGGAAAGAGGATCCAGCGAGCTGCGCAGATCTCTTGTCCTAGGGGGGGTAGGATATTGAAGGCTATGTGCTGTAACTTGGTTTACAGAAGATAATAATAGAAGAAGACTTTGTGGACGTAGCCCCAGGGTGGGGGTGAACCACGTTAACTCTGTGTATTATGCTGATGTGTTTGTCTCTCTCTTGCTAAGTGCTCTGATATGTTTATATAGATCTATTGATTCTTTGTTCTTATGAGATATGAATGCATGCTAGATATGATACATAAGATGCTAAGTGCTTAATATATTAAGTATAACCTGTTTATCATTGTTAAGTGCTAGATCTAAGTAATTACTGCAGTGTTTTGTGCTTTCTACGAAGTGTATTAATGAATGTATGTTAAGGAATAATTGATGCTAAATGCATTGTAAGAAAGATAATCACAGATCTGTGTCCCAGCTAAGGTTGCAGACATCTGAGTCCTGCAACCACCCCTGCCTCTACCTCGGGTGAGACTTCATCTGCTTCGCAGGTGTTGCCGAAAGGGATGGTAGTTAGGGTTTTATTGGTGCCCTCATGAGCGTTGAACCCTAGGTATGCCTCTGTGCCAACAGTTATTGTTTATAACAAAAATAGGCCACACCAATTAGATAAACTTGATCTCACCAAATGGATTTACACCATCAACTGCCAATGAAATCATAACATTACGTGGTTCTTCTTTAAAAATTGGCCATCTTTCTTCGATATTTTTATATAAAGAACCATCTGCAGGCATTCAAAGAACATCATCTTCACTTTATTCCATGCATGGTAATCCATAAACTATGCTATGTTCCGACATCTAAATAGTCGTTGCAGGCGTGGAATTATGGGAATATAACGAAGAAACTTGTGAGGCACTGTTTTTGTTAACTGATCAGTTCGATATCTATTGATTTGACATTGCAGGCAATTCGGTTCAGATGCATATTGTCCATAATATATGATGTGATCATTGGGTCATGCATCAATAGCCTGATATTCCATTCCAATTTCTTTCATAATGTTAGATAATTCTCGGTATGTGCGAGGTAACTTATTTGGTGATGGTAAGAAATATTCACCTATCAACCTACAAAAACAATATACAAAAATAAAAATCAATAATGAAAATTATATTAATCATTATAAATATTGCATCCTTAATTTAGACATCAATTGACACTGAAAATAAAATAAAATAAAAGTTGAAAATTGCATAAAAATCTAAAATTATGTTGCTTACCTTAGGATCTGTGTCATACATGTGTTTGAAAAACCATTTGATACCTTCAAGTTGACCAACAACATTACAGCAGAGAGAACACTTTTTTTTGTGCCTTCATATAGGGATTCGGTGGCATTTTGAAGGATAGGTTTATCAAAAATATATTCATCATCATTGTCCTCATCATTGTCATCATTATCATCCTGCAAGTTGTCGTCCTCCAAGTTGACATCATCATCCATTGGAGCATTATAAATGTCTTGGATCAATCTATTTGTCCCATCGTCATCAACTGTATTATTAATATCATCATTTTTCATAGGAATAACATGATCATCATTATCCACACAATTAAGTTTAGCTTGTTCTTTAGTATTATCTCTATGAAAACGTCTCTTTCTAGGCGACATCACATTCTTAGGATGATTTTTCTTTAATAAAAACAATAGAAGCAATAAAATACAGTTAGAGTATATCACAAATATTATTTTGAAAGATAAATTAAAAAAAAAAACGATTAATTTATAATACCCTTAAAGATCTATAATAACTAATTACTTACCATGCAACGATATTCATTTCCCCCTTCAACATGCCCAATCTCCCTTCAATGTTTTTCAACTATTTTTAAAGGTAGTCTTCTTCCATTAAAACCCCTGCATTCACAACAAGGGAAATAACATTTCCCATCACCATGAATCACCATTTGCCGCTTTCACATAACAAGCTCCCTTTTCTCATCTGAAGTTGACATTGTAATTAACTATTACAACAAATCCATTGAAACATTATAAGTACAATATACAAATCTATTCAAATAATTTGGTATATATTTAGATATTTGTAATGAAAATTATACAGCATGTTCATAAAAAATAAGGGACAAAGCATGAAACCTAAAATCAACTAGAAAAAATAAGGAACAAAGCATGAAACCAATGCATTTCATATCCAACGTACAACACTGGCTATTTGGGAATCTAAATGACACTTGGTTCTAAAACAACACATTGACCTACACATAAACATCCAAACATAAATGAATCTTCTAATAATCTCTTTGTTGYGATCCACCTACTATTATGTTGTCAAAATTGAGGAACAAAATTGATAGAAGTGCAAGAAAGAGTTTGGGGAGAAAAATAAATCATGACATAAGAAGCGTAAAGGCAACTTTAATTCTCATAAAAAATGATGATGTAAAGAAAATTAATTTGAATACAACCAATCAAAGCTGGCAAGCAATTCCTTGGCGTGGTAATGATAAATGATACACTATGTTAGTGATCAAAAATAACTTGCTAATGATTTCCAAATCACATGATAAGACGAGCATTAAGAAGAAGAATCATTTTCAATTTCTTCAAATTTAAAGGCTTAGAGACAAGCTCTTAAAGATGGTATTTCAATGTATAAATCGATTTTCTTCTTAAATTAAACCTAAGTTTATTTTAGGTTTTTTGGCGGCTAAGTGGAAAATTTGACAGTGTAGTGAGTCATCGAAATCTCTGACTTTCGGCGGCTAAAGGGAAAAACGCAATACCAATGAGTCGCCGAATGTGCTGAAGAGTCCATAATTTAATTCTTTCTACCTAGATTATGTTTTTCGAGTTCCAAAACATGTGGGAATGGTATCAAATTAAAGATAATAATTATCAGAAGTTAAATCATCCTCCTCATTAAGTTTTGAAGACATATGGCGAAAGAAGGAAGCCAAATGGAATTTCTATTTGTTAGTGTCCTATATTGATAGGAGTCCTGATGATTGAGATATGATTGGTGGGTCTCTTGATGGAGTTCCTAGCTTGTTGGTCTTGTTGTCTCTTGAAGTAAATTTTTCCCAAGTTATGGTCACTAGGTAATAGGATGGATCATTAGATGAAAGATTTTATGTTATTCTTGAGTTAAATGTATTTCAGATGCGTTTTAGACTTACCTTTTAAGGAAATGATGAGTCTGTACTTTTATTTAGAAAAAACTCTCAATTTTCACTTTCGACAACTAAAGGCCATTTTTGAAAGAATTCTAAGTTGCCAAAAGATATCACTTTTGGCAGCTAAAACGACATGTGTGAGGCTCTTTAAGATGCCGAAAACACAGAATCTTTCCAATGGTCGGCCTGACCCCTTGGACTCTTGAAACGTTGGTAGTACACACACCATCATCATCTCAAGTGTTTCCAAAATTGACTGAAATTAGATCATGATATGATCTAGCAAGTGATTGTTTGTCTGATATGATTATTTAGTGAGATATATTTAACCTTAATATAGTAGATCCGATCACCATAAGATCGTATCATTCATTTTTCCCGATCTATCACATGGTGTCTGTCTTGATCAAATGATGTAGTCGTTATTATTATCTGATTTTCATTCTACATTAAGGGTTTGTTATAAAAATTATCATCCAATCCGTTCCCCATACCACGCATCCTTCCTCTGCACAATTTTCAATTTTCCCTCTATCAGCGCCACTTTGTCTCCCCAAACCCAATTCCATTGTATTGTAGGTGTTGATATTTTTTTTTCAGATGAAGAAGGGAGGATCTCTGCTCAGGAAGGAGCTCAATGACATAACGTATCTGGAATCTCACCCTGATATTTTCCATATATTCAGATATGTTGGCTACTACAGGTTTTGTGAAAAAATCCAAGGATTTCATCAAGGTGTGGCTGAGGCATTTGCATTGACCTTTGATGGAGCCAAGGCCAGAGTTGGAACAATTGAGGTACAGGTTAATGAAGCCATTGTTGCAGCAACAACATAAATGCCTAGGACTGGTGAAATATGGTTCAAATCAACCACCACTAAAGACATTGAATTCAGGTCTTATCTCAAGCCTGAACACAAATGTATCACTTGGAAGAAAGATATCCCTAGATCCTTCTTGGAAGAAAAGTGGAAACATTTTCTTAAATAAATTCAAGTATACATCACATGTGAAGGCAGATATGGTAGAGTAATGTTCTACCATTTCATGCTTAAGAACCATTTTATAGGTAGATACCCTTTGAATCTGCCCTTCTACCTTCACAGAAGCTTGACAAAAATGACACACTAGGTCCAAGCCAAACCTATCAAGGTGCAGGGTAGGCTCTCCCATAATAGCCTCATCAAGCTCATAGTGCTTGAAGAGTTACAGAGGAGGGATAAGAGTTGGGAGTGTCTTCTTTTCTAGGGTGAATTGGAACTAGAACCCCAGCCCAAAGAAAAAAAGAAAACTTCATCCACTAAGTCTTCAACACCACAGAGCAGTAAAAGGAAAAGAAGATCCATTTCCCCAGTAATTGCAGAGGAGCCAACTTATTCTTCCAAGTCCAAGAAAGCCAAAAAGATGCTTGATTTTAGCCAAGCAGAAGGGCAAACTAGTGCCTCTGATAAAAACGTTTTGAATAATCCTTATATAGATTCAGAGGAGGATTTAGAGTCAGTAGAAGGAGTGGTTCCTAAGAAATCTACGTTTGAAGAAGCACCTTTTTCACCAGAGGTTCCAGACCTGGAGGTTTCTGAAACATTCACAAGCAGGCACAGTAAGGTCAGCAAATCATCAAAGATTAAAAATCTTCAAGAAGAGATATCAGAGATGAAGTTTCTTGAGAGGGTCATTAGATCCCAAAACCAGACTATAAGCAACACATCAGATGAGGTAAGAGATTTTTTTGAAAGGCTAGCTAAAATGCATGTAAAGGAACAAAAGAGAAATAAAAAATTGCTCAAGGAGAATTGTAAGTTGTTTAAAATGGTTAGAGGTTTAAGGATCAGACTAAGGCTTAAAAATCTAAAACCAAGAGAAAATACTGAGTTAGAAGCCCTAGCTGAAGTTGCTAAGGACATAAATGAAGATCCTAAAGAATAGGTAGACTAAAGAAAATCCATTTTTGTAGTTTTGAACAGTTGTGGAAAACTCAGGATTTTCGGCAGCTTATTCGTTTTCCTCAAAGCATTGTTAGCTGTCGAAAGCTCTGTTTTCGGCAGCTAATCCTAATCTGTTTTATACCTGTAAGCCACCGAAAGTGCAGAAAATGATAGTGCATTCATATTTTTTATTAGATTGAAGATTTTGGTGTTCAGATCATTTGGAAGGGGTTCCAAATAAGAGATAAAATTTTGAAAGATACAGGTCATCATCACTTCCCAGTTTTTGAGGCAGATGCCAAGAAAATAAAGTTAAGTGGCTTCTAAATTTTGGATAAAGAATTGCTTATTTGTCAAAACAGGATTTTGAAATGCCTTGTCATCACTTGGAAAGTTATTGAAGATATTAGAGAGTGTTGAATGCTGTTGAATTTTGTTGCAAATCTAGTTGATAAGGGTTGACCCTTAAATCATGACTAGATTTGACATCTCATACTAGTTTTGATTTTATTCTATTTTAAGTATTTCAGATCCATTTTTATAGTATCTTGAACTTTTATGTAAAGGTTATAAAGCCTATGAATTTTAATAAGGAAAGGGGGTTAGATTGACAGAAAAGGGTATCTTGGGAATGTTCCCATCCATTGTGGAAATGTTTCAAATCTGTAAATGACTTTATGAATGAATGCAAGGCACTATATTTCCAGATTCCTGTGTTGTTTTTAAGTGGTGAAGTTTCCCCTGATGTAATTTGTCATTTTCCTTTTTCACATGCTCTTTCTTTATGTATTGTCTATGAAAAGATAATGTGCAGGATTTGTTCTTAACACCCTGTGTTGGCTCGAAACAATATTTATGTTTTCTTCCTAGTTTTAAAAGTAGAATTCAGATATACTCTGCTCTACATTTGAAATGAATTTCAATCTTTTCTTCTTTTCCATTTTATAAGCTCAAAAGATCCACTGGCATGATTATCCTACCTTGTCACATTTTGTCTCAATTATTCATTCACCAATCGTCTTTTATCTTTGAATCCATTTTCCCAATGGTCCTTTTCCATGTCTCAACCAAACCAACTAAAAATCCATAAACAAACCTATTGTCTTGCATAATTAGCCTAAGATCCATACTCAAACAAAGCTATATCAGACAGAGAAATCCATCTCTAAGTCTTGGAGGGCTAGATCCAAGACTCGAAGTGGTTTTAATGTTGCTTCTGTGATTACCTCCACAGCCTTGGGAAAATTACAGAGTGATAACACTATTTTTGATAGAAATCGCCCAACTATCAAACAGAGATCTCGAACCAAATTTCAAATAGGCAATTGCATGGGAACCAAAATTCCACAAGTACTACTATGCTTTATTGATGAAATAAATTTTCACTTGCATCATCAAGGAGGACCCCATTGTCAGTGTTTTATGGAAACCTGCACAGGAGATCTAGCTAAAGCAAGTACAAACAAAACTTATCAAGAAAAGAAGAGAGATTCAATATGTAAGAATGAGAAAATATATTCACACTACTCCAATGAGATGATTATTGATACATAGATCATGATCAATATGATACAATGAATGAGTGGAATACACTCATATATAGGGAAAAGAATTCCATAATTAAGAAAATCAATCAAGAAGTTAACTTTCCTTAGGAATGCATGCATGTATAATAGTGATGGTAAAAATAGAAAGTCTAAATAGAACTAGTTAGTTAACTCCCACTGAACTAGTGTGTCGAAAATAGAAATTTCTCCAACACCCCCCCTGAACATCACTATGGAGTAAAAAATCAGTCCTGGATACTAGGCCATTTTAGGCACTCATGTACAATGCAACTAATGAACACTGAATAAAAGTGAGGAAAGAGGGAAAACCATGTGGGAACAAAACCCCCCCTCAAAAGATAATGT
>JASDQU010819408.1:22826-34333 GCA_032191745.1 Picea mariana | reverse complement strand
ATTGAGTTCATGCTCTAGACATCCTATTCTCATGGGGGATGATACTCCAATAGCAGTTGCAGGAGAGGGAAGAGTGGAACTCCCTAATGGAAGTTTTGAGAATGTTTTACATGTTCCAAAGATTTCTATAAATCTTCTCTCAGTTTATCAAATCACTCAAACATGTAAAAGGGTTAAATTTACATCATATTCAGTTACTGTACTCGACATGCATGACAATTCCATTATTGCAGTTGGTGAGGCAGATCACAAATCACGGTTGTATAAGTTAACTAAGTTTATTGACTATGAATCCTCTTTTCTACTTACGCATGCTAATTATAGTAGTAGAGTATGGCACGAGATATTTGGTCATTTAAACTTTAGGTACATGCAGCAACTTTCTAAGACAGGAATGGTCAAAGGATTTCCAGACATTCACTTTTCTGAAGGGGTTTGCGAAGGATGCCTTCTTGGAAAGCATCCTAAATAGAAGCTTGAAAAGGGGAAGGAAAGGAGAGCCTCCTCTTCCTTGGAGCTTGTTCACAGTGATCTCATGGGTCCATTTACACATCCGTCCATCAACAAAGAAAGGTATGTTCTTACATTTATTGATGATTACTCACGCTATACTTGGGTTTCTTTTCTCAGGAAAAAGTCTAAATTTTTTTATCATCTCAAAGACTTCAAAGCTATGGTAGAGACACAAACTAGGAATAAAATCAAGATCCTTCGTACAGACAATGGGGGAGAGTATATCAACAAATATATTCATAATCTTTGTGGTGAAGCCGGTATCCAGTTGCAGCACACAATTACATACACTCCACAACATAATGGAGTTGTTGAAAGGAAGAACAGGTTTCTCAAGGAGATGACCAATTGAGTGTTGCATGCAATATCACTTCCTTCCAATCTTTGGGTTGAGGCACTTAACTGTGTTGCTTACATACATAACAGAGCACCTCATAAATATGTTGAGGATAGGACACATTTTGAGGCTTGGATAGGTGACAAACCAGATGTCACACACTTCTGCATCTTTGGATATAGAGCATGGGCCCATATTCCTTTTGAAAAGAGGGAAGTCTTAGATCCACATAGAACACCTTGCATCTTTGTGGGATATCCAGATGATGTGAAGGGGTATATATCGATCCATACCTCTACAGACTGGCTCGTCATTGAGCGCAATGTTCAGTTTGAGGATATTCCTTTGCATGCACCTCCAGTGCAACATGCAGAGACTCTTGTGCTTCCATCAGTTCTATAAATCATATATGATGATTCCACACACACAGATTCTACATATTCAGACACAGATTCATAGGATTTTGTACATGCAGATGAGCAAGTAGTACGACCAAATGAGGAGCCAACGTCGGAGCTTCAGCAAATGCCCAAGTGGTCACAGTCCACACTTCATGCAGCAGGCAACCTTGCAGGGGATCCATTGGATTCGAGGAGGACTCAATCTCAGCATGTGGATCCTTCTCATGTACTTCCAGCTTTTGAACCAACGATGCCCATGCATTGCTATATGGTTCAATCTTCAGATCCACATACCTACAGTGAGGCTATTGGAAATCCACTATGGGAAGCAGCCATGCAGGAGGAGCATGAATCTCTCCTAGAGAATCAAACTTGGGATCTGGTTCCATTTCCACCAAGGAGGAAACTTGTCAGACGAAAATGGGTCTATAGGACCAAGAGAGAAACAAATGGTCAGGTGAGAAAGTACAAGGCCAGATTAGTTGCAAAAGGATTTTAGCAGATTCATGGGATAGATTATGATCAAACCTTTTATCTTGTAGAAAATATGGACTACATCCGCTTGGCTCTAGCCATTGCAATAGCCAAAGGATGGGAAGTTCACCAGATGGATGTGAAGAATGATTTTCTCCATGGCGACCTTTCATAAGATATCTACATGGAGCAGCTGCAGGGGTTCATTCAGAACTCAACTTTGGTATGTAGACTGAAGAAGTCTCTCTATGGCCTCAAGCATGCACCTAGAGAATGGTATGGAAAGATGGATTCTTACTTTCTGTCACATGATTTTGTTAGATGTAAATCTTATTCCAATGTTTACATGTTGAGGAATACTAAATCTGTGATGATTTCAATACTCTATGTTGATGATCTTTTGATCACTGGTAGTTTTTCTTCAACCATTGCTTTGGTCAAAGATATTTTGCATGACATGTTCTCTATGATGGAAATGGGTCCACTACACTTCTTTCTTGGTCTTGAGATTAGTCAAGATGATTTCGGCATCAAAATTTCTCAGGCTAAGTATGTCAGGGATATTTTGGATAGATTCCACATGAAAGATTGTAAGTCTACACCTACACCCTTCTTATCTGGGATCAGACTTGAGGATGGTCGGGATACACCATTAGTGGACAACACTTTGTATCGACAGTTGGTGGGGATTCTTCTGTATCTCACCCACACTTGTCCAGATATCTCATATGCAGTAGGAGAAGTTTCCAGATACATGCAGGAACCCCATGATCTACACTTGAAGGCTTCCAAGTGCATCCTCATATATGTTCAGGGCACCATGAGTTATTGGATTCACTATGCAGTTGATTGTGCATTAGATCTCATAGGATTCACAAATTCAGATTTGGTCGGTGATATCACAGATCACAAGTCCACGTCTAGGTACACTCTCAGTTTGGGGTCAAGCCCAATTTGTTGGTCAAGTAAGAAGCAATAAACCATTTCTTTATCTTCCACAGAGGTCGAGTACAAAAGAGTATTCAACTGTGTCATTCAGACACTTTGGCTTCAACACTTCCTTACCGAGATTGGTATCCAGTTTCACTGTATGACTATCATTTGGTGTGGCAATCAAAGTACACTGAGATTTTGCAGAGATCCAGTACAGCGACAACGAACCAAACACATTGAGGTTCACATGCATTTCATCAGATATTTAGTACATGACAGGATCATTGATTCGCAATTCTATCCTTTCTTTGAACAGACTGTCGACATATTCACCAAGACCTTCACTGGGAAGAAGTTTTAGATTTTGTGGGATTGTCTTGCATTGAAGAACATAATTGTCTAGCAGTTGCATTTTCTTCTTTTGATGCATTGCCTTTTGAGGGAGGGTTTTGTTCATATTATATCTCTCTTCCTTTTCTTTTGATGCATTGATTCTCATTCTTCATATTATATCTCTCTTCCTTTTCTTGATAAGCTTTGTTTGTGTATGCTTTAGCTAGGTCTCCTGTGCAGGTTTCCATGAAATACTGACAGGGTTAAGAAGAAAATGATATTATATGTTAAGGTAGGTTGTAAATTGGCCCAAGACAAACCTTTAGATGCAAGAATGGTTTACATGGAGTGAGTAGGGACTTGGGGAAGAGTATGTTCTATGTAGTTGAATGTTAGAGATACATCGGCTATTTAAAATATAACAACGTCAAAATTAGAGAGGAGGATGATCAATTGGTATGGTCTTTAAGCCCATTAGGGGAATATATACAAAAAATAGGATACAAAGAACTTGTTGAGGGGGGAAGGGAGGAACAACATGTATGGTGGTGGAAAATCATATGAAAATTAAAGAGTCCAACCAAATCCAAAAAATTATGTGGACGATATTAAACAATAGGGATCCTATATGGGATATACTATGAAAATGAACCTTTGTTGGAATTGGTCGGTGTAGATTATGCTAGAAAGTAGAAGAAACAAATGCACATATCATCATGACCTTCCTTTTTACAAAGGAAGTATGGAAGAAAGTAGAAAAAATGATAGGGTATCAAAATGTTTGGGTATGAGATGATATTGAAGAGGCATTTAGGTTATGGTGTGACAATAAGGATACAAAAAGGATTATATCTCTTCCCTTAAATATTACATGGGGATTTTGGTTGGTCATGAATTTGAAATTGTTCAAGGGGAAGATAAACTACCTTTAAAATGTGTTATTCATGATTTAAACATCCTAAATGCATACCCTTAAAATTAGGAGAAACAAACAACACACATTCTCATGGAAGAGGTAATTAATAAGGACATTCCATGGGAATATTTTGATGGTGCCTCTCAGGGGACCCCTCCCATGGGTGGAGCAAGAGGAATATTGTTTTTATCTCAAAACAATAGCATTAAATTCAAAGTTGGAATTGGTCAGAAATCAAATAATTTATGTGAGTTGATGACTCTCAATTTGGTTTTGAAATTGGCTCAAGAGTCAAAAGTTTCACATATCCAAATTTTTGGTGATTTGCTTCTTGTAATTCAATGAATGCACAAGAAAATAACAATAACAAACTTTACATTACAACCATTTTTTAATGATGTACATATAATACATTCAACTTTCTCACAAATATCCTTTTCACACATATACAGGGACATTAATAAGATAGAGGATGAACTTTTCAAAGTTGGAACATAGTTGGAACATGGCACTTGGTTGGTATTAGTACATCAAGAAGGGCATATCTTTGATTATGCTTTTGAGTCTTGGATATAAATAGGTTTTCTTATATTTTTAGTTTCTTATATAAGCATTATAACTAATTCTAATATATTAATAGGAGAAGAAGTATGTGTTTATTTCAAGTTTCGTTTGAGATGATGATAGATTTTTTTTTGTAAATTTTGGCTATAGTATATAGAGTAAGGAGAAGAGGCATGTGAGATAAATATGTATATACAAGGTTGAAAAATATTTTTTGAATGCATCTAGCATTTGATACATAGTAATTTTGTTTATATTAATAATTACACACTTTCTTATTTGGAAAAAAGTTAAAGTTTTGTTATTGAAAAATTAATTTGTAATTAAAGTTGTATGACTATATATTTTCACAGTCATTCATATGAAATGTACATAAAATTTACACAACTCTTTTATATTCAACATTATTTATCAAGTGAAATTTATATAAATATTGACCATTGTGGTTCTACTTGGGTAATCCATATGTAAAGTGTGGATTATTCTCCACATGTTATTTCATTAAAACCATACTAGCTCACATGTGACCATAGATTAAGTGGTTAACCCTTAATGAAATGGATTAAATATTTAGTATCTCCTACTAAATAAATATTGTTTAAATGTTGACTAAGTTATGGTTCAAAAATTAATTGGTGGGAGTTTTTCATCATTAGTCCAAGATTGATTCCTAGCAGATGGTGCCCTTGTAGTTTACCTGGGAGTACTTAGAGTGATATGGCTCATGAGTGATGTTGTGTCTCATTCCATGCACTCTGGTGATGGAACAAGGAGCCACACACATGCCCTAAATGTTTTGGTCATTAAAGAGCATTTTCACATAGAATAGTAGAGATTTCCCTTTCATAGTGGCTCAGTGATTTAAAATGCGTGTATGGGTGCAAGTATTATAATAATAACAACAATAATAATCTAATTCAAGGTCACAAACCAAATAGATGTTGAATTGATGTGTGGGAACCCTTTGTTTGTGGGACAAGGGAGCCCCTTTGCATAACAATTAGATTGCTTTCGATACCTAGGTGTACATACCTTACCCCCCTTGTTGGAGTGCCGAGTCAAATAGTCAACTAGGCCATTTAGTTGAACAAATGTAATATGTTATTTGACTATAGAGAAAATTTGATTAATTAGTCAAGCCGATCGATTGACCAACGTATTTAAAGAATTTGTAACTACCTACCATTGATATCAATGTATAGATAGATGTGATCATATGATGTAACTAGTGGTGCATGATTTGGTATAATAAAAGAAAAGTTATTTTCAATTCAACTACTACTCTTCTCCTCTTCCTCCTTCTGTATATGCATGCTTGTATATTACTTATAGAATGTTTCTATATATTATGTTGTGTGACTGCACTTTGTTTTTCTAGGTAACAACTCACGGGGAACCCCCCCAGGTATTTCCCCTCATTTCAAGGATGGTACCCAATGTAAACCCTATATTCTTTAGGGCTCAAAGTCATTACAACAATATACTCATTATGAGCTCAACATGTCACTTTACGGGAATAGAACCAGGGTGGGGAGGATAACACTCCATCCCACAACCACTCTATCTAGATCCAATTGACGTGTTGTACGACTGCACTATTGGTAATTTCTCTTTGTAATCCCTTATATTACAACATTGGTTTTGTTGTCTATAGTACATAAATTGGTACTATATAATAGTTGCATGCATGCATAAATGCTAAGTGTAGAGGGGATTCATGAGTGGTGGTAGAGGAAACTAGATAATTACTTGAAAAACTATGCTAGGAGAAATCAACTAACAATTGCACAAGCAAGGTCACAATTTTTCACTAAAACTCACGAAAAAATCCTAGAGGAAATACTAGAAGAAATAAAGAAACACATTGTTTGATATGCACATGAATAATATTATGAAACATGAACAATTGATATCAAAGATAATTAGCGGTGGTCAAACCAACTTGTAGAAGTGGGTTGAATAAATTGCGTAGGATGTCTATGAAGAACAAATAGTTTAAGAACAAATGTCCTTGTATGAAATCAAAACATGGCTCCATGATGACCTCCATGATAGTTTCCTTTGCACAGTACCAATATTGTTTCACAAATTCTTAATTGATAGGGGTATCATTCATATTTTTGAAGCAAGACCTCCCCTTAGAACATCAATCAACTCTGAATAGAAGAAAAAACAATAGCAATGGGAGGACTTTTTGAATTATGACTACAAAAAAACTAGGAAGAGTGGGAATACTTTCTGCAAAAATGAACATGATTTCTAGTATTTCCATGGTTGATCGAGCATAAACCTGGGGTTGGTGATGGGGGGTTACTGAGCATGATATGCCTCAATGCAATAAGAATGCATCATCATAAGCCCATGGTCGACCTTTAAAGAATTGAATGGGACAAAATACAAAGGAAAAGGGTTGAAATACACAATGTTGCAGACCCTCATCGAACCAAAAGAGAAACAGGTCCTTAGGAGTGATGAGTCCCTAGAGTGATAACCCTATCTAAGTTTGATGATGATCAACTAGATGTGGAAGTGGAAGAAACCTTGATGGTTCCTGAGTTAGATGAAGAACTATAGTTGGTATAGGCTTGCTTTGGCACCCTTTGACGGGAATAGAATAGTGAAAGTATGGATGACAATGAGTTAGGACCAACACTTTGTATATTTACAAACTCAAATCAAGCTAGTCCCACCATCATAGAAATCCTCTAACATTGCCTGCAAATAGAAACCATTATTTATTCGATGTGGAGGTGAATAGACAAACAAGGAAGAGTTAATGATAGACTATAGATTTAGATACCCCATTCTAAAGGAAATTGGTTAAATGTCATAACCGAGGAAGGTGACAATGATATACTCATATGGATTGAGGATCTCATGAACCTGTCCCCCCCCCCAACCAAAGTTAATAACTAAAGAAGAACGTATGATCTTGATTGAGGGTTTGGATGAAGAGATGCAACCATAAACAAGCAGTTTTGTCGAAGATATAGATCAAACATGTCAGACAAAGAGAACCCACCATGTAGTTGAAATAGTGTCAGTATAATTAATTATCGATAAGCAGTCGACGAAGTTAATTGAATAATTGATGTAGTATATCCCACTGATAAACTTGTAGTCGAATTCGAAATTCCCATTCATAAATAAAATGGCACATCATCACCTACCTTTGTATGAAGGGGAAAAGGACCCCAAGAGAAATTGGTTAACAAAGTTATCAACTTAACAAGAACACTCTAGAGTTCTCATTTTTTTAGAGTGGCTATTTTTACACCTCTTTCAAAAAGTGGTGCTACCGGTAGCACCATTTTTTTGGGAGGTGGTTAAAATTGCAACTTGTTTGAAATCGCACCCTTGACATTGCGAACAGAACCCTAAAATTGACCCTTGAATCGATAAGTGATGTTAAGAGTAGCACCACTTTTTTTTTAAGTTAAAACTATAACCTAATTGAAACTATGGCCTTGATGGTTGACACCACCGCAAATAAAACACTAAAAATGGACTGCTAAATCTAAAATTTTTATTACTTAATAATTTATTTGTTAACTAATTTTATTTATTTTAATAATTTACATTAGAAAAATAACTAAATCGAAATAAAAAACACCTATAAACAAATTCCTCTTTTCTAAAGATTTTTTTTTTAAATAAAAGAAAAAAAATTGTTAAAAAAAATGCAAATCACAATTCACTAAATTTAAAACACCAAAATTGAAAAAAATAAATATTAAATATCAAACATAATTAATAATGCATTTTCATTAACTAATATCTATCTAATAAATATTATATTTATCAACTCATATCTCATCATTGAAACAATTGATAATACAATTTCCATTCACTGATATCAATCTAATATATATTATATTTATCAACTCATATCTAGACATTGAATTTCATATCTCTCACCTAAAAAAATCATAAATCCACTTTTAAATATTAAATTAAAGTTGGTAATAAAGCATAATGCAACATATATCTATTCTACGTAGTATGATAAATTAATTTTTTGGTGGGGTGAGAGAGGTGGAAGTTAAATAATGTAGTGTGCTCGCGATGGAGAGCGAACTTGGAGGCGATCCTGGAGGCGAAYCAGGAACTTAATTCTCAGTCTTCACCTAAAGTTTTTTTACGGGACCCTTTAGTTTTTTCTTGGATACCTTCTCTTGGGAATAGGACTAATGATTTACTTTAAAGCTTTTATATTCAGTGATTCTTTACTCTTCACAGCTCTGGTCTGTTCCGGGTTTTAGTGCTTTGGGCCTGTCCTATTCTGCCTCGGTTTTGTCTTCTTGTCCAGCTACCGGTGTACAGGGATTGGTGTTTTATCCTTGTTAAGCCCTGTTTTTCCTGTCCAACAACTGTTACACTGTAAACTTGTCGTCTTCCCATACGGTTCTCTCTCTGGCCTGCACTTCCCTTCTTCGCTGCTTTTGATTATTACTAGTGGGCCTGCATTGGTTTTTCAGCTATTAACTATAATGGAAACTCAGTCTAATAATCTTATGCACCCTTCCGACGAAATTATCTAGAAACAGGTGGGTCTTTTTGAAAAAGTGGACTCTCTCGAAAAAAAGCTGCTGAAATTTCCCTCCAATCCCTCCATTTCAAACAGCTCTTCCTTTCCCGCCGAGTTCCCTGTTGGATTGGTCTCTCCTCCATTGACGGCAGCTAATGCTCCGGTGACTGCTCCTTCTGTCCCCGACAGGCCCCTCCCTACTATTATCCCTTCCTTACCTCATGACTTCTCAAGCATCTCTTCCTTTCCAGTTTTTCAAAAAGTCCCNCTCTGGCCTGCACTTCCCTTCTTCGCTGCTTTTGATTATTACTAGTGGGCCTGCATTGGTTTTTCAGCTATTAACTATAATGGAAACTCAGTCTAACAATCTTATGCACCCTTCCGACGAAATTATCTAGAAACAGGTGGGTCTTTTTGAAAAAGTGGACTCTCTCGAAAAAAAGCTGCTGAAATTTCCCTCCAATCCCTCCATTTCAAACAGCTCTTCCTTTCCCGCCGAGTTCCCTGTTGGATTGGTCTCTCCTCCAATGATGGCAGCTAATGCTCCGGTGACTGCTCCTTCTGTCCCCGACAGGCCCCTCCCTACTATTATCCCTTCCTTACCTTGTGACTTCTCAAGCATCTCTTCCTTTCCAGTTTTTCAAAAAGTCCCTACTTCCTCTTTTCGAGCTGCCTCCTACGATCGTAAGGAGTGGAAACCAAATAGAAGAACCAAGCATATGGTGCTGGGAGATGGAGTGGGATTAGAAGACCTATGCAAAATGTCGTTCTATGCTCTGGTGGGTCGTATCTCCTACAAAAGTTTAAGCACTCATCCTCTGGAGGACTGGATAAAGATACATTGGTTTCCTCTCTTAGGTTATTCCCCAGAGGTCCTTTATCTCAAAAAAGGATGGCTTGGCTTCAAATGTAAGTCTCCTGAGGATGCTTCATTGTTACTAAATACACTGTGGGTCTTCGGTGGAAGCAGCCTCATGCTCAAGCGCTGGAGAATGGCTTTCAACCTCGACACTGACTATTTTTAGCTCAAACACCTTTGGGTTCTACTCCCAGGCCTTCCTCTTATCTCTGGAATGAAGGATCCCTTCGAGCTATAGGTGATTCTCTGGGCAAGTTCATCGCCTTTGATGCACAGTCACTCACTGGTCCTATGAGGAAAATAGGCAGAGTTCTGGTCGATATGGACATAACTACTGGTTTGCCAGAAACCCTTGAGATCGAATGGAGAGGACGAAAATTATTGCAGACTATGGACTATCTTGGACTCCCTTTCCGCTGCAACTGTTGTCGTGAAACTGGCCATCTTCGTCGCTCTTGCCCTGGTAAGACTTTGATCAACCCTTCTGATGATGTCGACTTGCTCTTAAATCCTCCTGACTATATGGATGAATATCCATCCCTTACTTTCTTGGAAACTCCCCCTGAACCACCCTCCCCTCCCTTACCTGGACAAGCAGAAACTATGTCGTTTAAGCTTAATCAGATTTGCCCTCTTCTTTCTAAATCCCTTTCCGCTACAGAGAAGGAATCCATTAATATCTCCCTTTGGCTAACTACATCCTCCTGTGCTAAGTTTCCCCTTCTAGAAGTTGAGCCTTCCCCTCCGATGTCACAGCCACACTCTTCTTTCATTCCCTTTGCAGTCGACACCCTTCCAACTAGTGTTGACCCTCCAGTTATCCCTACTTCCTCCTCCCTTCCGCTTCCCCTTCCTTCTTCATCTCCGGCCAAACTGTCCAGTCTCCCTTCCTTCTCTATTGAATCGAAAGGTTCCCCAACTATTCTTCCAGGATATAGGTAGCCTGAGGAAGATGAAGAAAACCTCTTGGCTACGCTGAATTCTTCTTCCTCTCTCCCTTTTCTCCCTGACAACACTTCTTTGTTACCTATATATCGAGGTAAGGAGCTCATCGCTCCCTCTTCAGAGGCAGGCACATATTCCTCTCATCACTTTGGAAAAGAGGTCAAATCTTTTGCGTGGTCGCGAGGTATTGGCTCTGAACTCTCCCCTCTTCAGACACAAAGTTCCAGAAAGAAAAAGGATCTTTTTAGTACTCAACAAAATGCTTCTATCATTCCTTCTCATGATGGAAAGGCCCTTAGAGATTTGAAGGCCTTGGCACGATCCAAGTGATGATTGTGCTCTCTTTAAATATTCGAGGGATTGGAGGCACCCTCAAGGCTACTTCCTTTCAAAGATTTCTAGAGTGATCGAAGCTTGGTATCATATTTCTTCAAGAGACCCTCTTGGTCGATCAAAAGTCTAGGAACTTCCTGCATCTATTTCGCTCCTCTTGGGTCACAACAGCTGTTAACTCCATTGGAAACTCTGGTGGCCTTCTGGTTGCATGGGACCCCTGTCTTTTTGATTTGAGACCCTTCCTGACGAGCGGAGGCATTCTGTTGGTAGGTTGTTGCTTATCTACCAATCAGGAGTTGGCGTTTCTAAATGTTTATGGCCCCTGTCTGGACCGAAAGCAGTTCTGGACTCTTTTAGCCAACAATGGT
>JASDQU010819407.1:0-11292 GCA_032191745.1 Picea mariana | reverse complement strand
ATATATATATATATGGATTATTTTGGGAGATATAAGGGGATGATAAAAGTGATTGTTTGTGCATATGTATGAGGTGACATGATTTATTATTTAATTAAATTATGGATCAACAAGGAGGAAATCAAACTTAAAAGGACTTAAAGGATTAGGGTCCAACTTATTTTTTATTATTTAATAAACCCTTTACCTATTATTATTATTATTATTATTATTGTCTCTAACTAATATTAAGTAAATTATTACTTAACTAAAGGTAGATTGAAACTACCGCAACTTATTTTGAGGAAGATAAAAGCTGATCAAAGGAAGGGACACATCGAGAGAGAAAAAAGAAAGAAATTTCTGATAAAGGTTTTCTCTTAAAAATTGTGAGATTAATTATTTTCATTCACTATGAGTTATCATAGAGTCTTAAACTTTTTGTTGATAACATGGTCTTATTGAAGATAGTAGGATTCAAAGATTGAGATACATTATTCAACATCTTATTCTTGAAAGGTTGATCATTTGTCTTGGAAGTCTATGTATTCTAATCTGTTCATGAATAAGTTTTCATGACTGATAGGGAATATTTTGTAGAGTCAGTAGATGATACTTTTGTGGCTAAGATGATCCAGATTTCTAGTCTTAGTCTTCACTTGTTGTCAGAGTCTTTTTGTGTGGTTCTCATCGAAGATATCCAAATCTGATGTTGGTCCTTACCCTCACAGGGGCTTGAAAATAAGGTTATGATTGTAACTTGGAGTGAAATTAATAAAATCACTTTGATGATTTTGATCTCACATGTGTAATATATGATATTACTTTCAGATTTACATTCCATTTGTTCTTTAATTCTCAACACAACACATCTTTTTTTTCTTCTTCTTTTGCACAATTTAATTATAAAAGGGCAACATTGGTTCCTTGTACTTATTACTTGAGAATCAATTGATAATTTTTTCTGAGGATATAAACCTTGGGTGATAATCCCAACTATCTTACCCTAGCCAAGTAAGATTCGAAAATGTTGGAGTGAGGTTCTTCATACCTTTTCCTCAAGATTTATTTGGCAACCATACCAGGGAGATCTTTTCCATATCTCTCTAGTTGTTGTATCCTTATTTATGTAACTAGTTTCTTTGTTTTCCGTTCTTATTTTGGATTTAATCAACTGTTTCGATGACTATACCTATTACTAGATAGCTCAATATCGGTGATGGTCTTGATGATCAAACTAACATTTCCTTGAATTTATTTAATAACATTTTAGAAAATGCTAACAATCGTGCTAAATTGCATAATTCTTGGGAAGTCATTTCCAGAGATATCAGAATACATGAATAGTGGGAGGCCCAACAAAGGATGCCCATAAATCAACCTCCTCATTAATTCATTTTCACATGTCCTCTATCTCTCATGATTCTCGAAGAACAATAGGTTTATCTCCTAAATTTTGTCCTATATCTGAGATAGGGAGGAGAAAGGAAATCATACAAGTCCAACAAACTAATCTATGATGGACCTTATCTAATTATGCTAGTTCTACTGTACCTGTGACCTCTTTCACTTTTAAAATGACATCTTCTAGCAGCAGTAGTGGTATTGGAGGTTCCTCCTCTTCACAACCTTCAACATCATCTGTAATTGGTAGCATTTATAGCCATCAAATCCCAGTCTGATCTACAACTAATACAACTAAATTCATTAAAAAATATGGTCTTTTTCAATTTGAAGAAGATGCTACCAGCACCCCGTGGCACGTATCTTCTCCCCTGAATCTCACACCACCTTCTCACCCCCTTTCGAAGTTTAAAGATTATTTTCCCAAGTTTTTGGGAAACGATACTATTACTACTAATGAAAACTTAATAGCCTTTTTTAATGCTTGAAATAATATAGGGGCGAATGAAAATGATACATGTATGGACTTATTTTTCAATTCTCTAGAAGGGAAGGTTGCCGCAATTTTTTTTGACTTACCGCCTAAAACCCTTTCCACGTGGGAAGAACTGGTCTATTGGTTTAAAACGACATACGTGTAACCCAAAATCCCAACTAATCAATTAAAGGAATACAATAATATTATCTATAAAAACGGTGAGACTATCAAATAATTTAATCTTCGCTTCACCAAGTTGTGCAATCAAATTCTTGAACTGATCCACCCCTAAAACTAAGCAACTTTCATGCACTATTACAATACTTTTCCCTCTTCCTATCATCAAATATTGGAAGAAAAAGCTATAGACAATCTTAGATCTACACTTCAGACATGTCTTAAGTATGAAGAGTAGCTAGAAACAATTGGTCTTCTAAAAGGATATTATGTAAGACAAATTGATATGTTTGCAGTCTTGCATCTCATGTAAGACATGAATAACTAGATGATTGCTTATGACAAAAGGGGAATTTCCATTCCTCCCAAGTCTTCTTCACACACAGCCTTTAGGAAGCCAAATAATGATATCTTCCAACCCAAGGCTATAATGTCTCGTGCTTGGTGCAATTTTTGCAAAGAAAATCATGATGAAATGACCTGTGAGGTAAAAAGAAATGTTAGAGATCGAATATTTGGAAAAAAAACTTGATGCTACTATTGTTGTCTTATATTGGGCTCCAGAGGATGATGTCACGGTGATAAAAAATGGAAATAAAACTTACACTAATAAGAGTAAAGTTGATTCTTCTTGAACCACTTTTTCTCCCAGCTTATCATCCCAAGATGCAAACCCCCAGGTTGACAGGTCTTCAAACAGTCAAGGAGTATCAACTCCTTTCCCTCCATCAAAATATAATATCCTCAATCATCTAGCTAATATCAAGGAAGATGCCTCTCTCTTGGATATAGTCATTTTCTCGGAACAACAACAACATTTGAAAAATTTCATGGAAGGTAAAACTTCGATAGTAGCTAATTTGACTAAAATTTTTGATGGAGATGAGTCAAATGTAAATAGAATAGGTGTAAATAATTTTAGAAGCCCTGTAAAAAACCCCCCTTTCTATATTTATGTAAAAAATATTGATAAAATAACTCATTGTTGCCTAATAGATGGTGGATCTGGTCTGAGTGTTATGTCCAAAATTATTATGGAAGAGATAGGCCTTTCTTGTACCAATGAAAACCTGATGAGTATGCTCTCCTATAATAATCAACAACAATATACCATAGGTGATATCAAAGATGTAATTCTAGTCCTTTGTGCTCACCCTGAAATAAGAACCACTCTTAATATACAAGTCATCGATATGCCTATTAGTAACTATTCAATAATTTTGGGTAGATACTGGCATGCCCTAACTGGTGGTCACCTATCACTAGATGGTTCACATTTATCCATCCCTAATAATGGAAAGAATATTATTGCCCTAATGGAAGGAAGGATTTCACCTTACATTGAAAGCGTTCCTCAACCTAATGTAAATTACGTTGAGGAAGACATGGGTGTCTATTCGATCTTTGCTAATGAAGATGAAACGTTTCTTGAACCAACTAATTATGATGACAGTATGTGGAATATGCATTTTGATGGTGCATGTTCAAATGAAGGTAACGGGGCAGGTATTATTATGTACTCTCCTGTAGGAAAAAATCACAATTTTTCCTTTAGATTAGAATCTTCCTATACAAACAATGTTGAGGAGTTTGAAGTCTTATTGTTAGGCATTGAAAATTATTATAATATTGGTTGTGGTCATCTTACTGTTTTTGGTGATTCAGAAGTTTTTGTGAATTTATTCCAAAAAATATGTAAGCTCAACAACAAGTTACTTAAAAGATACACCCAAGCTATTTGGGCATTGATCTCAAATCTACTATCTTTCAACATCACTGATATTAAAAGAGAACTTAATTCTATGGTTTATAGGTTAGTTGTTTTTGTAGCCTCATCTACAAGACAAATTTTACCTCATAGACCAAATTGTACATTTATGTCTCTTTACCGACCTCATCATCTTGATAATGTAGAATCTTGACAAGTTTTTCCAGATGACGAAGGTACTTGTGCCTTCATACAGAATGAACCTTACAAGCCTAAATAAATTATTTCCCTTGAAAACAATAAACTTCCTAAAGTCTTAACTCTTCTCGAGAGTTCACTCTCGACAAGTGATGTAAGCAATAAAGAAAATAATAAATACGAGGAGTCTAAAAGAAAATTTGGGGATACCATCCCCATGAACATTGGAAACCCAAAATCCCTAAAGATTATTAAAATAGGTGCTCAATGTTTTGATGAAGAAAGGAATACGTAAATGGACTTGTTCCAAGAATTTCGTGATGTTTTTTCCTGGTCTTATGAGGATATTTGTGGTTTTGATCCTAATATTATACAACATGCCATTCTCATTAAGGAAGGGGAAAATCCAGTCAGGTAGAAACAAAGACTTGTGAGTCTTTCACTTGAAACCACAATCCGAAAAGAAGCGAAGAAACTTCTAAACGCTCATATAATCATTCCAGTTAAGTATTCTGAATGGGTATCAAATTTTGTTCCTGTCTGGAAGAAAACATGTCAGATTAGGCTTTGTGTTGATTTTCATGCTTTGAATAGAGAAAGTGTAAAAGGAAACTTTCCACTTCTTAATATGGAAATGATCTTACAACAAGTTGCAGGATCGAAAATGATGTCCTTACTTGACAATTTTTATAAAACCACATTTACAACCCACAAGGGCACCTTTTCCTATGAACAAATGTCGTTTGGATTGTCTAATACATGTGCCACTTTTCAGAGAGCTATGCAATTATCTTTCGATGATCTAATCGGTAAGATAATTCAGGTTTATCTTGATGATCTAACGGTTTATTCCAAAACTTGATTAGATCATTTTGATTATCTTCGAAAAGTCTTCATGTGATGAAAATTTGGAATTTATTTGAATCCTTCAAAGTCTATTTTCGTTGTCACCTAAGCTAAAATTCTCAGTCATATTGTTTTTGGTTCAGGAATAAGCATAGATCCCGAGAGGGTTTCCATGATACTAAATTTCCCCGCCCCTACATCAAAGAAATAATTCAAGCTTTTATGGGCACTATGAATTTTGTTCGAAGGTTTGTTACTAGTTTTGTTGTCAGAGTTAAACCAATCCATAGTATGCTAAAATAGGATCATCCTTTATCTTGGACAGATAATGTCGAAAATTATTTCCTAAGGATAAAGAAATAAATTAGTTCTGCATTGGTTTTGGCAAAACTAGACTTTGAAAAAGACTTCATTATATATACAAATGCTACAAAAGAAGGAATTTCTACAAATCTTATGAAAAATGATGATCAAAATAATGAAAAACCTGTAGCTTACATGATTCAAAGATTATTGGATGATGAAATTAAATATTCTTACATTGAGAAGCATGCTTTCTCTCTTGTCAAATCTATAGAAAAAATTCTCCATTTTATTCAAGGCAAGCACATGTAGGTAAAAGTCCCTTTTCCCGCTGTCAAGTTTTTACTTTTACAAACACATCTTTCAGGTAAGCTTACACATTGGCTTGTGAAAATTCAGGAGCATGATTTGATGATCATGATGTCCAAAATGATCAAGGGACACGACTTATCCCTTCACTTAGCTTAACATCCTAAACCGAGTGAACTTTTTGAAGATGAAGATAATCTGCTATCACCATTATTTTTTATTGAAAACCAAAATCTTACTCTTTCTAAGCACCCATGGTACAAACATCTCATTCACTAATTGAAATTTCAAAGGTGTCCAGATCATTTGAACCCTCATCAACAAAGGATGTTTCATCTTGAATCTTCTAGGTACCTCATTTTAGGAGACTCTTTGTTTAGAAGGTTTGATGATGGGTTGTTGCTACGATGCATAGATGATAATGCAACCCAAAAAATATTAAATGAGATTCATGGATCAACACCATCTATTGTTCATATTGGTGGTCATTTTGTTGCCAAAGACACTCTTTTAAAATCCTTAGGACTGGTTATTATCAACCATCCATTTTTAGATATGCATATGAATTTGTAAGATCCCGCGATAAATTCCAAAAGTTCGATGATAGAGAACATTTCTCTACCATGCCCTTATAGCCTGTCCTTCTTGATTTTCCCTTTTCTAAATGGGATTTATATTTTATTGGTCCTATTAACCCACCATCTTCTGCTATTCATGTTTATATATTAACAACTACATATTACTTCACAAAGTGGGTTGAAGTTGTACCTCTTAGGCATGCTCAAGATGAACATGTTATTTCTTTTCTGGAATCTAATATGTTTTCTCAATTTGGTCTTCCCATGGAAATCATTTCAGATAATGGGCTAGATTTCATATTTGCGAATCTTACTCAATTTCTTAGTAATTTTTGTGTCAAACACTTCACTTCCTCTTCCTATTACCCTCAAGGAAATGGGCAGGCTGCGTCAACTAACAAGAATTTGGTCAAGATATTGAAAAGGATTATAGAGGATAAGCCTTGCTAGTGGCATACAATTCTCACTTATTCACTTTGGGTAGATCATAATACTACTAATTATAGTACACGCCACATCCCATTTTAGCTACTATATGGTCAAGAAGCTATTATGCCAATTGAACTAGAACTTACCTCTTTATGTTTGGCATTACAAGATGAAGAGTTAAATTCTACTGATATTTCTTAGAGAATGAATTCCTTACTAGATTTATAAGAACATAGAATTCATGATCTAGATAATTTAAAGAGAAGGCAGCGAACAACCAAGAATTGTTTTAATAAAAAGACCAAATATGTTGATTTTAAGGTTGATGAGAAAGTACTACTCCGAGATCCTGCTCATGATGAAAGAGGAAGACATTCCAACTTTCAAAAATTGTGGCTAGGTCCATTTAAGTTTGCCTCTGTCCTTCGTACCAACTCATATTTATTAAAGGATATGGATGAGCGATTATTTTCTTATAGTACCAATGGTTCACATCTTAAGCACTATGTCAAACCAAGTTGATAATTAATTGTTGATTGAGTGTTTTGCAAATAATTTTCATTTTGTGCATACTTGTTTTGTTTGAGTACAATTTACTGTTTTATCTTTATCATTTTTGGCTTGCATTTTCAGGTTCTGAACCCCTTTTGTTGAGACATAGTCAACTGGATCAGTTAAGTCATTAGATAGATCATTGTTTGCAAATATTATCGGTTAGTTTTGAAGATAAATACACATAAAATATATAATGATTCTCTTTTATTTTAAATGTTGTATGAGATATATCTGTACCTTCAATTAAATTCTTTTGTAGGAACTTGATGGTCACGACTCTCCCTTTTTATACCTTCCCTTTCTACTCTCCATACTGTTTTAAATAAGAGCATATAAGATAATTTTTATAAAATTTTGTAGCAAATTTAAGGTTTCAATGAAAGAATCTATCCGAGCAAATATTATTGTTTCTACACTTGTTATACAAACAAGACCAAACCCCCTCATACATATCACTTTCCAGGAATTATTCCACAAATTCCCATTTCATATATCATTTTAATTCTCATTTAATTCCCCCCTTTTTTATAACTTTTCCTACCTGATCCATTACCTACCCCTACTAATTTTATCAAAACTAGAGATCATGAGATCTAATATGCTACAAGTAGATTTCCCTATGGAGTCTCCAGTTGTTGATGCAAAAATTTTCAACAAGAATCCTGACTGCAAAAGATTGCAATGCACTGTATTTATTCTATTGCTATATTATCTAACTAATAGGTGGAACCCCTTAGAGAAACTATATTAAGCTGATTTCGATATTTTTTCAAGAAAGAAATGCAGCTTACAAACAAATGACTTGATTACAATTTGGTAATTTATCTTATCATACATGCACAAATGGTTTCTTCGACAACAATTTATAATTCTCTTCCTCCTCAAATTGCATTAAATATATCATCGCCATGTTCTAAAAGTAAAAGAAAAATGGGAAAGACCTATTGTGCCAGTGTTATGATACTTATGATTTTTATTTTTTTTGTTATAATATGGCTTGTGACATATTAAAAGGATGGTTAACTTCTATCATATCCATATATATCATATAACAATCATGGTATCATGTTAAGTTTGCAATATCATACAAGTATGAACTGATTCGACTTGCAATAAACTTCACATATCATATGGTTTCCATATGTCACGTTGCTTGATTGTTAAGTTGGCATGGTTGGTTGATAAAGCATTGACACTTTATGACATTTGTGAATGCAGTATAGTGGTGGGATATGTTATGGTTGTGAGATCGATAGTTTTTTTATGCATGGTACTAAAGCTTGATTTTGAGTATGAGCTAGCGATTGAGTGTGTTCCACTATGTAATGTTTGATTGGATATCATGGAAAGGTCGGTTTAAAATATAGGGTTTCGACTCTCCCTTCTGTTTAACCTTATTTTAGATTTAAATATGATTTAGAGTTATTGTTTGTTTCAAGAAATAATATGCGAAACCCTATATTTAGTTTCTTGGATTCCATCATCAATATTTGGGCCTGCTTGTTTTTTTTTTAGCTGGGGGAATCGACAACTCGCGGTTCTCGTACTCGCGTGACACGTGGTCAATACCCATCCGCTACCCATATACCCCTAGGTGCGCCACAAATCCCGCAAGCATGGAACATAGATAAAGTGGGGTGAGATTCAAACTTGAGACCTCCTTTACACAATTCCTTCCATTTACAAGACACATGCCAATCGGTCTACACCCCTGCGGGTATTTGGGCCTGCTTGTTGATATTAGGTTCTACAAATATTTTTTTTGCATATAGGAATATTGGGAGTGTTATAATGCTACATCCTGTGTGTAGTAAAACATCATATTATTGGGCTCGTATTGGTTATAAATATCACTTTTTACAAATATTTTGACAACACCTAGGTTTTGACACGATTTAACAACCAATGTATGAACAAAGATGAGAATTAGTTCGAATAATATGATCAATTACTCTTGTGCTATGTTGGAATGATATTAGGTTGGATTCGCTCTACTGTTATGATGGATTCTGTGGATTGAGTAGGATTGGTAAAACATAGTTTGAATGGATATATTTTAAAAAGTTTATATATGGCTTTTCTTACAAGAATTTATTAATTGATACTTTTGGTTAATTTATTTTAATCAAAATCCAAGGAATCCAAAGGAAAAAAACATAGGGTTATATTTTGAGGCCTAGAATTGTTCACACTAGTTGATGATTGGTGGTTGATAAGTTGTCTATAGAAAGAACATTGATCATTTTCATTTCCTGTCCATAATTTCACTTTATGCAAATTATAAAGACCTCATTTTTCCCAAAATCATTTTTATTCCCATGTTCTGTTTTAAAAAATAAAATGTGATTGTATAGAAGCCCTGTAATTTGGAAAAAATGTCAAGAGGAGATTTTGAAGAGGAACAATGAGAAATATTAATGAAATTAACATTTGAATGAAGATGGTGATATAATTATAAAAGTGATCTTAGATTAAGAATTATTCTTATTTAGAACAATAACCATTGTTCCCCTTTCATGCATTCCACTTTTCATCATTACAAACCCAATCACATCCTATATTTAATTAAACATCCCTTTTCTAAATAATGACAGTCGTGGATCTAAGTTGGCAGAATGACTATGTCTGATACAAGCAGAGTAATGGATTGACTACATGCATGCTAGTGTGTGAACTGATAAGAGCCAATATTTTAAATTTATCTTTAGGAAATTAATTTGATGGTTGATTAGTCTTTATTGTTTTATATTATGATCCAAGTTTTCTTTCATACAATGAGTTTCCTTAGTAGAGGAAGCCATGGTAGAGGTGGCAGAAGATGCAGAAACAATTTTTTGCAAAGAGGCAACAAGAGACCTAGATTTTCTATTCATTTTGATGCTGATCCTCAAGAGTTAAATCAACTATTCCAAGCTGGGTTCTTTAACTTAGTGGTCCAAGGAAGATTTCAGACATATCCTAAACCAGGAAGGACTTCTTTCCAACCCCTTTTGAGTTTTACTAATGTCCAAGTTCCAGCTCATGTGTCCCTCTAGCCAGAGGTTCCTATCAATGTTGGCTGGAAGGATATTATTCATTCCCATGTATTTTTATCATGATGGATGTCCCAAAATTTCATTTCCATTTCAACCTATACCTCCACTCAACCAACATGCCCAACATATTCATCATGTTTCATCCCCTGTTCATTCCTCTCATGCAAGCAAAAGACTCAATACAACCATCCATGAGCCTATGCCAAGCAAGGGTAAAAATGTGGTCACTCATTCTAATTCATCAAATGATTCCTCTAAGTTAGTCACCTCACATTCCCAATAAATCAATGAACCTTCTCCATCTCCCAATGAAGTTCATCCTTAGTCATCCAATCAACTTTTCACTGAGAAGGCTCATTCAACAAACAAAGTAGGAAGGGCAACAAGCAGTGAGAAGAGGCAGACAACTTCACACAATAAATATGGCTTTTGATATTTTATGTTTGTTTTTGGTGGTGGAAAATTTGTTTATGTTTTGACTTTTGGGGCAACTTGATACTATTATTTTCATTTTTGGACAACCAATCAATAATTTCTTTTCATGGTGAAAAATACATTATATATATATATATATATATATATATATATATATATATATGGATTATTTTGGAAGTTACAAGGGGATGATAAAAGTGATTGTCTGTGCATATTTATGAGGTGGCATGATTTGTTATTTAAATAAATTATGGAGCAACAAGGATGGATTATTTTGGAAGTTACACGGGGATGATAAAGTGATTGTTTGTGCATATTTATGAGGTGGCATGATTTTTTATTTAAATAAATTATGGAGCAACAAGGAGGAAATCAAATTTAAAAGGACTTAAAGGATTAAGGGTCCTACCTATTAGTTATTATTTAATAAACCCTTTACCTATTATTATTATTATTGTCCCTAACTAATATTGATTCAATTATGACTTAACTAAAGGTAGATTGAAACTACCACACCTTCTTTTGAGGAAGATAAAAGCTGATCAAAGGAAGGGACAAAGAGAGAGAGATCAAGGAAAAAAAATTCTGATAAAGGTTTGCTCTTAAAACTTGTGAGATTAATTAATTTAATTCATTCTGAGTTATCATAGAGTCTTAACCTTTTTGTTGATAGTAGGGTCTTATTGAAGATAACATGATTCAAAGATTGAGATACATTATTCAACAACTTATTCTAGAAAGGTTGATCATTTTTCTTGGCAATCTGTGTATTCTGATTTGTTCATGAATTAGTTTTCATTACTGATAGGGAATATTTTGCAGATTCAATAGGTGATACTTTCGTGGCTAAGATAATCC
>JASDQU010819406.1:20318-33097 GCA_032191745.1 Picea mariana | reverse complement strand
GAGTGCATTGACGAGACCACTCTTCACCACAGCTGTCTGGGCCAGTGCGAGTGGGATTCCACTCCAAAGCTCTGAGAAAATAGAACTTGTATTCAAGACCAGAGTTTCCCCCAATTTGAGGTAAAAATGAATAATTTTGGGCCAATCCAAATCTTGATTACCCTCGCACACTAGTATTCACACACTAGTATTTTTAAAGGCACAATTCGGGACAAATCTGTTCTCGACTGTGAAAATGCTCCTAAATCTATGACTGCCTAGTGACCAAAATATGCAAATTCAAATATTACAAAACACAACTTCAACGATCTAATGTGTTCATTCGACGGTATATTTATGGAAAACTATAACCTACAAACCCTGATAAAGATAAGAAGAACGAGAGTTTCAGATGTATTTATAACTTTCATCTCTATCCCAACCCTCTTCGCCGAATTAGAGATCTAAATTAAACTCTAAATTAACATAACCCTAAGCTTCTTCAAAACACAAACTATTATTGTCTTTTCTACTGTATTCCGAAGCAACAGAATCACAACACACCTCCACACTATTGTAAATAAATGCAACATTCTTTTACCATTTACAGAGATCTTCAACCGGTTTTCGAGCTTGTTCGGCCAAACTCGCTTCCAACATACAAATTTATCATTCTAGACCATTTTTATGCTAAAATCTCGCCAGATTAACTCTCGGTCGTGACAAATTTCGGGTCTTTGGACACAACTTTAAAGAATTCGAAATGGTCATTTCAAAGTGCAAATTTTCTAGTTTAAAACTTTGTAAGGGCCATTCTTGAAGATTTTAATGTCAAATTAAACCCTGCAACCTACATAAATGAAATAGATCCATCCAGAATGAAGTTTGCATTTTTCTATAGCTCGAAATGAAATAGATCCATCCGAAACGATTTCAAACATCGATGTACTCTGTGGTTCACGGTTCCCTGGATTTGCCTCCCTTCCATTACCGAGAGCTCCCCGCATCGCCTATCTCCAAAGCTTAGAATTCCCTAGAAAATGCATCCTCCCCACTGCCTAGAAGGAGCGTTGGCAAGCCTGCAAGCCACATGCATGTACCTAAAGCGCCGACAATAGATGTCTATAGTATTATTTTATTGTTTTCCACATTAATTTTCAGTGACAACGCATTCAATACTGCAATAATGTGGCACTATTTTTTTTTTTTTATAATTTCCATGACCCACGCTTTTATGATATATTTTCATTGCCCTGCGGTTAAAATCGAATTAAGTTAACAATCAAATCGTTTATAAGTCATGGGATTTTCTGGTTAAAAATCAATTAATATAAAGTTAAAATATTATAATTATATATAGTCAAAAAATTATAATTATATATAGTCAAAATGGTTCAGAGGAAAGTTAAAAGTAGAAGAAGTGGGTTCGCTCGGGCTTTTTAAAATGTTATTAAAGGTAAGTCAGAAGTATTTTTATTATGTATTTTGAATAATAAAATAAAATTTATAATGTTTTTAATTATTAATTAAAAATAAATAATAAATTATTATTATTATTATTTACCCAATTTACCTTCTATGAATTATGGGAGAGAGTACTTAAAGAGTTTTTTAAGAAAGTTTCTTTGAAAAAGACCTTCTATGAATTATGGGAGAGAGTACTTAAAGAGTTTTTCAAGAAAGTTTCTTTGAAAAAGAAACTATATTTATAAATATTAGAAACTTTTATAAACTACAAATTATTTTAATTAGAAATCTAATTGTGGCTTGATACAAACTTTTATAACATGGTCACTCTTGTACACTCAACTTTGTTGTTCTTCTCTTTATTATTGTTTATTTATTGATTGAAAAAATACTGCAATAGGAACAAAATCCATTTCTGCCTTCTAGCTAGAGTTATACTTTCAATGGTTAGGGTAAAGGTTTTACATCTCCTCCTTCTAATTAAGGTTAGGGTTTTGGATCCTCCAAAAGCTTCACAAGTGTGAGTAACAAAATATGATGTGACTTTTGCATAGGATTGTAATGGATAAAGCAATAACTAACTTGTTGATGTTGAGAGATTTCTCCTCTTAACTCCATTTCAAATTTACAAAGGATATTTGGAAAGCTATGGATGAAATCTACATCTAAAAAAGTTGACTTGTCTACATTTTCATTATTTTGGACCCAAAAATATTATTTAAATCTTGAATTAGACCCTAGAAGTTCAATACCCCAAATTTCCAAATTGAAGATCTATCCTGAGATGGACCTGCCAAATCTATAATTTTGATTTTCCACTCTATAGAACCAAGAAAGAAATAAATATATACTTAATTCATTTTGGATCACAATTCCAAGGGATAAATGAAATCTTTGTATTTTATATATATCTTTGTTATCACTATAAATTACTTAGAATCTAGTATTAGAAATGGAGAAAATGCCTTATGTGTTGCTTATGAACTCAAAAAAAATATTTTGGTAATGGAGAAAATGCCTTATATATTGCTTATGAACTCAAAAAACATATTTTGGTAAAAATCGTTGGTTTAGGTCTCAAAACTATGGTTACTTGCACACGAATCATTTGTAACATGGATCAATGAAAAAATCCATTGTTTAAATCTCAAAATCATAGTGTAGTGTCCTCATTTTGATCTCTTGATTAATTTGTAATCAATTATGGTCAATGTTTTTTTAGTTCGGGATGGATATTTAATTACCATGCCATGGTAATATGGACATATTAAACATTGTATATATATATTATTCTCAGTTAATGAAGAATCTAAACAATTGATTGAGGACAAGCACCTACCGGGGCCATGATACCATGAGTGGTGGAGAGTGAGGGGTCCTAAAGGGGGTTCTACATGTCAAAGATCCCAAGCCACCTTGCCAACTTATTTTGTGAGAAATTATCCTTTTCTTCCTTTGATTTACCCAAAGTCAGTCATTGAATGAATGTAAGGATGTTGGTAGAAGAAGTCACCTCCATAGTAATGAGAGTATGGGCAAGTGCCCATGTGATGAGATTGAAGACATGAACTACATGGGGAGAGGTGGATGAGAGGATCCTCTCATACTCTTATTGAGGTATGGTTTGAGTACAATGAGTCTTAGGAACATCTGAGGGACTCAAAGCTTGCCAAAAAAAAGGAGAAATTTGAGTAGAAGGAGAAGCTGAGTTCTGGGGGAAGGAGGGTGTTATCCACTCCAGGAAACTCTCTTAGGTTGTATCTCAGAGATGCCTGGTAACTAAAGTAATTTTGCAATGGTTTTCTCAATAAGGGGTAATGTTTGGATCGAGATGAATATCTAGCTCACTGGATTGTATCCTCAAGACAATCTAGGTATAATCAAACAGTACAAGGCCTTACAGAGTAATTATCAGATAGGTTGTGAATCAAATGGATAAAGAAACTAATCTATCAACCATAACATACATAAAACAATATATATGATGGGTCAATAAACTAGCAGTGAATGCCTATGATCCTTGCTTAATAATCAAATGTAAGATGACAATCACCATAGAATATTAAACAGAGACAAAGAATAACATTAAACTCATAAGCATAGAATAGAGATGAAAAGGAAGTCTGACAATAACAATGAAGGAAACTTGCAAGCTGAATATATTTAAGAAAATGTCTGTATCACAATAGTAGTATGGTTTAAAACTCAAAATCGAACCCCAGGTTCCTCCAATGTTCTTGGCTTTATAGCCTTTACAAACAATATCCAGATCCTAGGATATTGGATCAAATTTACCAAAAATAGAAAGTCAATAACTGACCCAAGAAAATAGGCAGAGATCCTATAAAATAGGTCAATTCCTAATCTTAGGTGATCTTCATGTCCTTCAAACTCTTCAGCAGGTGTAGTAAGCCTTCCAAGGCTGATGGATCTTCATAAGATATGAGAGAAGTCGAAAATTCCACCTGTTGGCAACAAAACTGTTTTTTCCCAGAAAATATCTAACCAATTTGTCCTTTCCGCCTTGTTGGGCATCTCCAAAATTGAAACAAACTCTTGATAAGGATGTCTTTAATTATTATCTATCGATTGGAACTGTTCTCAAGGCATTTGGATAAGAAAAACCTGGATCTGTGCAAAAACACTACCTTTCTTCCCTGTTAGTGCTTTCGGTGGTTAGAATAGACAAAATCTGGGCCGGTTAGCTACTGAAAGATCGGCTTTCGGTGGCTAATGAACAGTTGAAATGTTCACCTAAGCCACCAAAAGCTCTGTCTTAGTGAAAATTAACAAAATTGCACAATACCTTTTGTCTTAGCTTTAAACACCTTATGGTTGATGGACTGAAGCCTTTGCATCTTGATCAATTTCAGGAATGGCTGTAGGATTGTTGGCTGCCTCTGGATCATTCAGATGGATGGTTGCATCTGCTAGGGTTTCAAGATTAGTAGGTGTTTGAGGCTGAGGTCTTGAGGACCTAGCTTGCAACCTTAATGACCTGACCTTTTTCTTGAAATGCATGGATACTCTCCACAGACTGTTGTAGTCTTTTACAATCTTCTTCTTCTTTTTATTTTCTTTTATACTTTCATGTGCCAATATCTCTAAGGTTGCACTGGTCTCTACAAAATTCTTTGATAGAATTTCATATCTGGTTTTAATTACCCTCTCTAGCACTTCATGTTGCTCTATCTTCTCTCTGAGCTTTTTAATCTTCTTTGATCTGTTTTTCTTTGACTTKCTAGATGAGGCCTCTGCAACTTGCATTTCATGCTCCTCTTTGGGTTTAGGTGATGGAAGATATTCATATCCTATTGTAACTTGCTCTTCTGCTAGGGTTKCTTCTTGCTCTTCTTTGGGTGTAGGTGATGGAAGATTTTCATATCCTGCTGTAACTGGCTCTTCTRCTAGGGTTGCTTCTTGATCTGMTGCAACCTGGTTTTCTTCATCTTTAGAGTCTGTATAGGGGAGGTTTAGGATATTCTTGTCTACTGGAGGCTCTACTGCCTTCTCTGCCTCCTTTCTAAAATCCTGTTTTTTCTTAGTCCTTCTAGGCTTAGAGGATGGAGAGGGMTGATCAACTGCAACTGGAGAGATGGCTCTCCTCTTCCTCTTTCCACTTCTGGGAGTAGAAGACTTCCTTGAAAAAGGACTCTTCTTATCTTCTGGCTGTACATCAGTCCGAAATTCATTCCAAAACAAGAAGTAATTCCATTCTTTGTTCCTTCTCTGCAGCAGCTCACAAACCAAAAGCTTAATCAAACCATGATGAGATAATCGGCCTGCAACTTTTCTTGGCTTTTCCTTGACTTGATAAGCCATCTTAGTCAAGGTTCTGTGGAGGTAATAGGGAAGATTGAGTGGGCTTCTACTAGTGAAATGGTTCATGAGTTTAAAATGGTAGATCATCACCCTATTGTATCTACCTTCACAAGTTATATAAACAAGAATGGATTTTAATAAATGTTGCCATTTCTCTTCAAGAAAAGACATAGGAATGTCTTTCTTCCATACCAAACACTTGTGCTATGGTTTCAAGTAGGAACTAAATTCAACATCCTTTGTGACAGTGGTTTTGAACCAGTTTTCTCCTGTCCTGGGAAGTTCTGTCACCTCAGCTATGAGGGCTTCATCCACCTGAAATTCATCTGGACCTATGACTACTTTTCTTCCATCGAAAGTCAGAGCAAAAGATTCTGCCACCTACTGGTGAGAGCTCTGCAATTTTTGACAAAATTTGTAGCAACCTACGTCCCTGAAAAGTTGACATACCTCCAGGTGCGATTCCAGGTAACTAATATCATCAAGCTCCTTCCTTAGAGATGGTCCTCCTTTCTTCATTTGTTGAAATGTTCCTGTACACCTGCAATTGGAAAATTGGGCTTGGAGAAAAACTAAATGTAGAATTAGGAGGGTTTGGCTCGGCTACGACAGAGACGAGAAGTATGGGGTATGCATTAAGGAGTGATGTTGATTACAAAAGATGCGAAAGAGCGGCTTAAGATTTGAAACAATCATGATTGGTAACTAAATGATGGGAAGTACACAACCACGTGATTTGATGAAACAACAACTTGAAAAGATTCGATATATCACGCAGAGATGAGATCCAAGTCTCTAAACGGTTTTCCTCATGTCTTTTCAACGACCAATTGCAATTATAAAACCTCAATCCCGACGATTTAGGCGTGTGAAAGGATGTGCTGACTCATTCCAAGCTCCTGCGATTTCGATGGCTAAAATAGCCCCGAATTTCTTGTTTAAGCTGCCGAAAGCTAAGGCTTTTGGTGGCTTAGAAGCACTTTTGGAGAAGCACTTAACCACCGAAACTTGTGATTTGACCTTTTTGAAATAAAAACCAAAACCAATGTTTTTCAAACTTGATTACAAACATAAGGCTCTAAAAAATGAACCTTAAAAATTTTAGAAAAGTATTTTTCAAAGAGTTCCTATCACCTAAATGAACGAAACTAACTGTGTTATTTTAGGAGATAACATCTGGCTCCTTCTGGGGATGAAAATCTCCCTGTGAGGTTTCAAGAACTTTACTGACTCAATAGCCTTCCTATCACCTAAGACTCAAAACTGACTTGACTCGGTAGCCTTCCTATCACCTAAGACTCAAAACTGACTTGACTCAGTATTCCATTGGGCATGGAGTTATTTTGAGACACAAACTGAAAATGAAAAGCTTAAAATCAATATTTACAATAGAGCAAGGCTTGACAAAGCCTTATGAGAAATAAGGTTTGAGAAAATGCCCATTGAATGGGCCACCCGTGACTTCTTCATCTTCCAGATTCTGGAGAACAAAGGTGTTGTTCTACTGTACCTGTGTAATAAAGAATGGACCTGTCCACAAAGCATCAAATTTTCCATGTTTACCTTTCTCTTGTCTCGCTGCATCCCACTTTAGCACCAGGTACCCTGTTTTGAAGATGTCTGTCTTCACCTTCTTGTCAAAAGTTTCCTTCATCCTTCTCTGATGCAATTTTGTTTTTTCCAGCAGCTGTTCCCTGACTTGCTGCAACTCCACTAAATGAAGAATCCATCTGGTAAGATCATTTGGCTCAGAATCTACCTCTTGAATAAATTTGGCTATTGGTAATGCAAGTTGTATGGGAAAAATAGTTTCAGTGCCATATACCAGTTTGAAAGGAGATGTGCTAATTGATTTCTTATTGGTCACTCTGTCTGCCCATAAAGTGAATTTCACTTTTGAATCCCAACCCCTTGTATTTTGCTCCAACAACTTTTTAATAATTTTAACCAAACTTTTATTTGATGACTCGGCAAGGGCATTGCCTTGTGGATAGTAAGATGTAGAATGCACTAACATAATCCCCATGTCTTCACATAACTTCACCAAAGCTTTATCATTGAATGCAACAACATTGCCTATGACTAATCTTTTTGGGAAGCCAAATCTAGAAAATATGTGATCATATAGGAAATTTATGATTACAGTGTGATTGGAATTCCTGGTAGGAATAGCTTCAATCCACTTGGTGAAGTAGTCAGTGGCAACTAGAATCCATCTGTGTTGATTGTTGGAAGGTGGATGAACTTACCCCATTGTTGGAAAGGGCTTGTGACCACAACAAGCTTGAGGGGAAGAGATCTCAATTGCTTCTTACCTGCAAACCTCTTGCATTTATCACATGTCTTTACAAAAGCACATACATCAGAAAATAAAAAAGGCCAATAGTAACCAGCTCTCAAATTTTTATGAGTAGTGGTTTTCTAGTAGTGATGTCCTCCACATTCACCACTATGAAATTCTATCATTGTTTGAACTGATTCTTCCTTATTAATGCATCTCAAGAGTACCCCTGATGGATCTTTCCAGAACAACATCTTGTCATTTACGCAGAATTTAATGGCCTTAAGTTTCAAAGAGAGGATACCTGCAAATCATAGCTGAGTTTCTATGTTGAGCTTTGAGGTTGATCACTTTTTGCATTTATCCCAACCAAATTTATTTCTAGCATTTTACAATTTTCCTCTGCAAGAAGTTTTGCAAACCCTTGACCTATGACAAGTTTGACTGGCTTAATCTAAATATCAAATTCAATCATTTTAGCGATCCACTTACTCCTCTTACCATCAATGTTAGGCTGAACAAGGACATCTTTCACATAACTTGAGGGAACATATGCTATTACCTTGGCATGTAGTATATAGATCCTGAATTCTTTGAGTGATTTGATTAGTGCATAGGCCTGTTTTTCAATCGGGTCATACTTAACTTCAACATCCCTCAAAACCTTGCTGTAAAATGCTATTGGCTGCTCATGCCCATCTTCATTCTTCTGTAACAACACTGTTGCAATTGTATCATTAGAGGAAAACGAGAAAATATAAAAATCTTTATCGAAATTTGGACTAATTAAGACAAGGGCTTTCATAATAGATTTTTTGATAGATTCAAAAGAATGTCTAGCTTCTTTTGTCCACTTTACTTCGGAAAATTTTCTCAACATGMATGTGATACAYTTGGTAAGATTTGCAAAATTTGCAATAAATCTTCTGATGAAATTTATGGTTTCAAGAAAATATTGGATATCTTTCTTGGATCTTGGGAGAGACAATTTCTKAATTGCCTCCACTCTTGCTGGATCTATCTTCACTCCATTTGCATACACAATATGCCCAGGCAACTTACCWTCTTTGAGTGCAAAGTGAGATTTCTTGGGGTTTAAAGAAATGCCATACTTTCTACATTTTAGGAAAGTTTTTCTTAGATGMTGCAAGTGATCTTCATGGCTGTATGAAAAAAATGTGATATCATCAAGATAAATCAAAACAAATCTGTCTTTCTCTCCCACGAATGCAATATCCATTTCCCTCTGGAATGTCGCTCCCACATTCATCAGTCCGAATGGCMTTTTTTCGTACATAAATGTACCCCATGGTGTAGTAAATGTTTTTTTTTCYCTATCATCCGGATGGACTTCAATTTGGTTATACCCCGAGAAGCCATAAATGAATGACATGACACTTGCTCAAGAAACTTTTTGYAGAATATGTTCCATCTTGGGCAATGGGTAATTATCCTTTCTAGAGCATTTGTTCAAATTTMTAAAGTCTACACAGAGTCTAATCTCACCATTTTTCTTTCTAACAGGAACAAGGTTGGCAATCCAGTCAGAGTATCTAAGAGGGATGATGATCTTCGCCTCCAACATTTTTTTGATTTCTTTCTCCATAATGGGCAACAACATTGGACTGAATGATCTGAGTTTTTGTCTGAATGGTTTTGTGTCTTTGTTTAAAGGAATTTTATGTTGTATGATATGTGTATTGTATGTCTTCAAATCACTATACTGCCATGCAAATATATCAGAAAATTCCTTTAACAACTCACCATATTCAGATTTCTGTTTATCATTCAAATGAAAATCTAAGTTGACATACTTGGGACTTTCTTTGTTTACTACATTAATCTGGAACACATCAGAATCTTCCTCCTCCTTTTCTAGTTTAATGGCAACATCATTATGATAAAAAAGTCTCTCTAAAGGAACCAAACCTTTGGGGATTCAGTTGGTAGAGAGCTGCACAATTTCATGGGATCCAATTTTATTTCTGAACTTAGGCCTATGAGCTTCTTCATCATGCTCATTATCTTGATCAATTTGTAAATCTGAAAACTCATCCATCACTCCTAAAAATCTGCTTAACTCTGCATCGTCTTCGAATACTTTCCAGGATTTAACATTATCAGGTAAAGAAGGCCTATACTTCACCTGAATCTCATAATTCAACCTTGGAGGCAAAAGAGGTATGTAAGTACTAGTTGAAACAACCAATGAATCGGCCAACTGATTCATGGCCCTAGGAATGTATGAGATTTTGAATTCAATGAATGAAACAATCACATTCAGAACCTCATCTCTGTAAGCTTTCAGCCTCACATGCTTGGCTTGGAAAGACTTATTTACCTATTGAATGATTAAATCAACATCTGCATATGCTTGCAGCCTTTTAATTTTCTTTTCTTTTGCAACATTCAATCCCAAGAGCAAAGTCTCGTATTCTGCAATATTGTTTGTGACCTGGAAATCAAGCTTGAATGAAAAATGTGTAGTTTCTTTAGATGGTGAAATCAATACAACCCCTGCTCCAACAATCTTTTTAGTACATGCCACATCAAAGAACATACTCCAAAGATCATCTTCTCCTACTTCTGTGGACTGAACTGTAGGCTTTTTAAGTAACAAAGTATCTGATAATGAATCATCAATTTGTAATATGCAAGATCCCATACCTGTGTCAACTGAGTAAATAGGATGGTTGGCTGGATTTTTTTCATCACTGATGATGTAGGCAAGTTGTGACTTTCTGTATAGTCTCTTATTTACTCCTCCAAAAACATGAATAGTAGCATATGAAAGGTCCATTTGAAGGGTTCCTCCTAACCTCTTCATCCATGATCTTGATAACAAACATCCGAATTTGGGTGGAATATCTACTACAACTACATCCATGATCATAGTTTTCATAGGTGCTTGAGTTAAAGTTACCGGCAGATCCTTGATCAACCCGAGGAATTTAACTTTTCTAGAGTCAAATGAGAAAAGATCATGGTAAGTTTTGGTAACTTCTAACCCAAGCTCGTCCATCACTGCCTTTGGCATCAGATTATGAGAGGCTCCAGAGTCTAGCAGGCAGTTATCCAGTGTTTTGTCATGAATGTTAAGAGAGATATAAAAATGTGGACAACTTTCATCTCTATCCTCAATCATTTTACCTAAGACAATAGTGGGCTTGTCATCATATATATTAAGGATATCAACAGAGGAAGATATGGATTTGGGGTCAAGCGTCTTGAGGATATATTTCTTAAATGATTCATTCTTCATTAACTCAACCAAAGGGATGGGGATTTTGATTTTCTGTATCTCAGCTTCAAAATTGAAAGAAGAGGAGGTTTTATCAAAAAGTTTTACCTCATTTGAAGGAGCTTTCAAAGTACTCTGTTGATCATCAGGGATCTGATTTTTTTGAATTTGTTGCTTGGAAGGGGCATCCGTCTTCTTAGGAGGAGCTGGTGTATTCACATTTGAAGAGGTTGTCTGCTGGTCATTTGGTATCTGATCCTTTTGAATTTGTGGCTTGACATGGGAATCGATTTTCTTAGAAGAAGCTGGTGCACTCTATTGGGCAGTGTTGGACTTAGATATGAGATTGTATTTGTTCTTATCATCCATTTGAAAAAGGCCATTATCAACTTAATTTTCATTTATATGTACATTCATTAATGCCTCTTCATAATCACATTGTGTTAGATAAGCTTTTGCTGCTTCATCTCCAACGTAGTGAATATTATCTTCTTGTTCTTCTTGAAAATCATCTTCATCTTCCTCCATCACAGTGTTTTGGAGAGGGGATATAACCTTCTGATCTTCTGTGGTATTTCTCTCTCTTCTCAAAATCTGTGTTTGTTGGTTATTTCTCCTGAAGGTATTTGGATTCTGATTTGGATTTCTGTTAGGGTATTCATATGAGCTTTTCCCCTTGGCAGGCTTCTTATTTTCAATTTTTAGCTTGGACATTTCTGAGGTTAATGATTCCAGCATCTTAGCCAATTTGTCTATCTTAGGATTTGGAATTGATGAGGAAGAGGCTTCTTCCTTCTGCCTTCTTCTATYAACACTTCCCTTTAACTTGTGAGAAGCTAATATATTTGACTCTACTTCAAGGGCAGCGTCTTGCATCGAAGAAAGTGAAGCAGACCTTCTCTCTCTTAGTAGCAAACATAATTCAGAGTCAAACGAGTTTGTATAAGTGATTTGGGTAGAAGTCTCTGTAGGTTTGATTTCAACAGGTATTTTACTATACATTCTATTGAACCTCTTGGTGAAATTAGATATAGATTCACCATTTTCTTTCCTTAAGTTTCCAAACTCTGTGATATAGTACAAAAAGTCTCTCCTATCTCCCCAATGTTTCAAAAAGATGTCATCCAACTCTTCTATTCCAGCTATGGAACCAATAGGGAGTTCCTAGAACCATTTCCTAGCATGGCCATCCAAGCTCTGGACAAAAACTCTGGTCCAGACATCAACATCTTCTATGTTTAGGTTCTCAACATAACTATAGAAGGATTCTATATGTTCCTCTACAGTTACATCTCCTTCTCTGGTAAATTTTGGCATATACTTCTGGTAGTCACTAGTGGGCATCGCTGCAGGTGGATTTGGCAACACAAGAGGGGCATATATAGCAGCTAGAATTCGTTGCATTTTGGTTAATGGAGGAGGTGTAGCCATGGTGAGTATTGGTGAGGGAGGCGATAGGATTTTTTCAGACTCTTCGGCATTGAGAGGATTTAATTTAAACGGGAGGAAAATTTCTGATGGGAAAGAAGTTTGATGTGAGGCTATATAGAAATTTGCAAGCTGCTTGGCCAAGTTTTCTTCACCTTTAGCAGATAGTTCCTGAAGAATGTGTTCTACAACAAGAAGGCTAATGTGAATATTTATATGGTCTTCTTCCTACTGTGAGTGAAAGGACTCAAGAGATGAGGAGCTGTGATTTCTTTCTAAAGTCTTAGATGATTCTGCAACTAAATTTGTTCCTATCACTTCTTCTACAATGACATTTTCCTCTTGATCAGAAATAATTGATTCTTCTACAGTTGTTACAGATGCTTTTTCACTGACAATCTGAGAGGAAGAAGATTCAGTTTTTTCTGCTATGGATTTCTTAAAATGAGAAAGAGGATTACTTTTGGTACCTAATTTTGAAGTCTGAACTTGAAATGATCTTCCTCTTCTGAGAATTAGTTCTGGATTGGGCACTGGTGTGACAAGTGATTCTTGTGGATT
>JASDQU010819406.1:0-13617 GCA_032191745.1 Picea mariana | reverse complement strand
ATTGTAATAATAAACATAGGCTATCATTTATGTGTATAAATATATAATAAGAGATGACATGTTTATGGACATATTGGAAAATAGCAGTGGAAAATAACCATTATTATAGCATCATTTGTTCAGAAGAATGAAGGTATCCACGTATGGAGGTGTTGCATCAAGGCTCTAGAGATGGCACCGAACCAAGAAACAAAACTCCTCTTCCTAGTAATAAGGCGGAACGGAATCGAGCTACCATTGCCAAAGGGATACTTTGGAAACAAGATTGTTATGACATATTGTTTGTGCAAGGCATGAGATCCGAAAAATAAGCCTTTGTCGTTTGCAGTGAGGTTGGTGCAGAAGGTCATAGATGTGCCACATGGCACTAATCGGGTTATAGAGATACAAGGGCTTAAGAGGCACCATGTGTCTCTGATGGTGGCCAAGATCGAAAGGCTTAAAATTTTCCATGTGGCATAGATCCATTGGCCCAGATCCAGTGGCTTACGAGATGTCACATGTCACTGATCGAGTAACCTAAATCCAAGGGCTTAGGAGGCGGCACATGGCACTAAAGTGTGGCAAAGATCCAAGGGCTCAAAATACACCACGTGTTAGTGATCGGGTGGCCAAGATCCAAGGACTTCAGAGGTGCCATGTGGCACTTATCGAGTGGACTGATCGGGTCGCCCATATCTAAGGGCTTAGGAGGCACCACGTGTCGCAGATTGAATGGATTAGATCCAAGGGCATGGAGTGCCCCATGTGGCGCTAATTGCGTGGCCCAGATCCAAGGGCTTAAGATTAATGCCACGTGGAAAAGATGGTGCCCCCAGATCCAAGGGCTGAGAAAACAACACGTGGCACTGATCGTGTGCTCAAGATTTGAGGGATTATGAGACCACATCGCACAAATCCATTGGCCCTGATCCAAGGGCTTATGAGGCACCACGTGTCACCGATAAGGCATATGAGATCCAAGGGCTTATGAGGGGCCACATGTCACAGATAGGGTATCCCAGAACAAAGGGCTTAGGAGGCACCATGGGGCAAGATCCAAGGGCTTAAGAATTGCCATGTGGCACTGATCGAATGGTCAAGATCCAAGGGCTTATGAGACACCACATGGCATTGATTGAGTGGTAGATATACAAAGGTTGAGAATGCACCACGTGGCACATATCATGTGGCCTTTATCCAAGTGTTTAGTAGGTGCTATGTGTCACTGATCAAGTAGCCGAGATCTAAGGGCTTAGGAGGCACCACGTGGCATTGATTGTGTGGTCAAGATCCAAGTTCTTAGGAGACGCCACGTCGCCCAGATCCAAGGGCTTAGGAGGCTCCACGTGCTACAGGTCCGACTACCCAGATCCAAGGGCTTATGACGTGTGACATGGAAAAAATATTTGTCTCAGATTCATGGCCTTATTTGGTTCTACTATTGCGACTGGTGGATATAAATTTGTGATTGTTGGATCGCTTTCAATCAATGCTACTTGCTTCATGCCCCTATTCCTGCAACCCCTATTGCCTCCACCATAGGATATAGATATGCTTATGTAGACTCTGTAGTTCATGATAAGACTACTATTGGCTTTTTAAAATGCTAAATGTATGTAAGAAGTGCTTTAAATATTTATTCTAGAGAAATAAAAGAAAACTTATAATTTTTTTAATTAATTAATATAAATCCAAAATGTTCAAAGAAAAGTGAAATGTATAAGTGGGTTACAATTGTTTTAGAGGAAAGAAAAAAAAGTAAATGATAGCCGTATGTTCCAAAAAAAAATAAAAAATGTTATTATTTTAAAATATTGTATTTATAATATTTTTATAAATAATATAAATTTTAAATATTATATTTGGAAAGTTGAAATTATAATATAAATAATAAGTAAGGATGGATATAGTTTTCAAAGTTGTAAGCTAGTTAGCTCCCTCATATCGTTACTAATATTAACAATAATCCAAGATCTTATTTCATGTTTTGTTGTTAAGATATTAAAAAAATCAAATTAAAATAATTTATGATCAAGAATACATAAGAATTTAAAAATCAATTTCTAAAAGCATCGTGTAGGTTGTTTATGAGTGTCGAGCATCCATAGGAATCCAATTTTTAAGGTGTAATTTTATTTATTTATTATTCCATTCCATGTCAAATTTTACAGGGTGCATATAATTGGTTTTTTTAATTGAGCTAACTTTATTTTTATTATTGTTATTTTTCCTTTAATTAAACCGACTTTATTTTTATTATTGTTGCATTATATAACATAACACAACATTAACACTTCAACATCTTTCCAATACTGAGCTCTAGAACACCTCACTACTATCGATGCGATTAGTTTATTTTTTTATTGTTAAAACAAACTTTTAAATAGTATATTAGATTCAAAAAGTTTAAAACTTCTATATAAAAAGTCAAAACCAAGTTTATCTTTTTTATTTTCAAGTCAAAACCAACTTTATCTTTTTTATTTTATTTTCAAAACACACTTTTAAATTGTCTTTTTTATATGTATTCACCACGTATTTTTCTAAAATGTGTAAATATTTACAAGGCAATGAAACTAATTCAATAATAGTAGGAAATCTAATAAATATGTTCTAACTTTATAATATGTTAATATTAACAATTGAATTACTTAATAATAAACATTAATGATAAGGTAGGATTCATATGAATGTATAGATTAATATATAAGTGTTTGGTGCCTATTATGAGAGTCATCTATTATGTATAAATGAATTTTTTCTAGAGCAATGTTTGGTCGTCCATTTCTTCATTTTATTGAGATTTAACCCTACCATATTGGAACTCACTGGATATATAGTTTACCATATTTGAACTCCTTGGATAGATAGTTTAATCGATTGAGGGATCCTTGATTAATCTATTTAATCACAATAAGTTATTAATTGAGTGTGGCAACAATTAATGATATCCTAAATAAAAAGATGCTTCACCACCAAAAAAGTTGATTTGATTTCAATCTAAATTGAAGTTGGTCAAGATTAGGGATTCGTGAATTGAGATTGACCAAAATTGAAGTTCTTGTTGATCGATTTTAACATCCAACATGTAATTGTTTAAGGGGCAGAGTAATTATCATCTTGAATACAATTTACCTCTGATCAAAATAGGTCAAAACTGAGCTAATCCTGGATTCACTTGAGTACAAATTTGTACATTTTTGTGATATATTTATGTGTCCCCAATTCAAATTTGCACATCGGTTTGTCAATGCATCATTATCTTATTTATATTGACTTGAGTTCAAATTTGTACATTTCTATAATATCTTTAATTGTCCCCAATTCAAATTTGCATTGTTAATCCATCATTATCTGATTTCTAATACAGTTGAAGTATTCTCTACTTCATTATGGAATCGTTCCTTGTGCTACCTTTAAAACTTGTTTAATTTTCCTTGTGTCGTCTAACTTTATTCTCATTTAATAAGTTGAGTGTCACCTTCCACCTCTAAAAACTTTAGTCATTTCCTTTGACATTTCTAGGCCCTTAAAGCTATGAATTTTTAAAAATTATTCACAATTACTCCAATCAAATTTTAATTTTAGATAAGGTGGAATTAGTAAAATTCACTTTGATGTAACAATATCTTGTAGTGTGGTCATCAAATAAGACTGATATAGTTTGAATACCTAAATTCCATAATATTACTTCATAACTTTTAGGATACTATGTTTAATTGGATATAGTCTCGATGATATTCCAAGAAATCTTATTGTATGTTGATCCATCTTTTTTATCTTTTTATATAATATAGTTTCAACAATATTTCCAGGGGTCTTATTATATCTTTCATGAATAAGTGGGTATCACATAAAACTATAACTACATGCAAGCATATAATATGTCTAAAAAGAATTTTAGGAAAAAAAAAACATTTGCCAAACATTTATAACATTCATTAATAAAACCCAAAGCATATAGTATGTCTAAAAATAATTTTAGGCTAAAAAATATTTGTCAAACATTTATAACATTCATTAATAAAACACGGACAAGTAGTCAATTAAACAATCATTGAATATCTTGTTTACAGTAAAATTTCCATCAATATAACCTTAACTAAGCCGAGGAAAACAATCATTGAATATCTTATTTACACTAAAACTTCCATCAATAGAACCTTAACTAAGATGAGGAAAATGTTAGACCTTCGGCTTTAAAACAAAAACAAAATGAAATGAGAAACATTCCAATTTCATTGGAATAGAAGCCAAGTTTCCGCTAGTAATAAAACCTAGGAAATCTTTCAAGAAAAATAAAGAAAAAAAAAATTAACACAAACACACTGAAACCACAACTTTGAACATACGACTAAACCTAATATAGGTAGTTGATGAACCCTAAAACCTTTGCATAGCACCTTGCAATCTGCAATGACATTTTTTGATAGATAGAAACCCTACATCTACAATGACAATTGTTGGCAAATAGAAACCTTGCATCAACAATGACATTTTTTTTTTCTCAAAACCCAAAAGCTAACTGAGATTTTTAAAAGGCGAAAAGCAAAATTTAAATTGTGTTCCAAAGGATACTTTGAAAATGGAAGTCCACATTTGAATCCATAACCATCGCCTTTCAAAACCCGAGATCCCCTTCTACTAGTAACCCTTGCAGAGGAAAAGGGTTTAACCTCTCATCTCCACCTATATCAATTAAAACAATGAAGAATGCATTACTAGAGGAAATAGAGATAAGTATCCTCAGTTCCTTCTCAAATAATTTTATATTGTGGAATGAACAATTGAGACAACCATTAAATGTTGAAAATATATCAAGTCGAATGAAATTTATTTGAAATTCACTTATGACCATGAAGGCACGGGTCATCCTCTTGTGATAAGTATCGAATCACTATGGGAGTGGCATTGATATGTCTACAAGACCAAAATGATGAGTGTATTGATTCCCTCAATATGACCATGTGGACTATAGCGCGTTGACATTTAATGTATTAATTCCCTCAATATGACAATGTGGAATATAGCCCATTGACATTTAGTTGCCAAGTTGAATGACTGCCCCACCCTTCCATGACCATTAGGTGGTGAACCCTAGTTGAACCTTAAATGAGCATGCTCTCTCTCTCTTCATGTAAACCCTAGTTTAACCTTAAATGAGCATGCTCTCCCCCTTATGTAAAATCCATGCAATCTTTGAACGAAAAGATAAAGATACATACATATACATATACTTGGTAGGGTACATCAAATCATCTCAAAAATTATTTTATTTTGGCAAAGTATTTTGAAGTACAAGTGTTGTTGATAGATTTTGGGGTGTAACAGTTTAGCAAAAATAGTTTAAATTATTTTATTTTGGCAAAGTATTTAGAAGTGCAAGTGTTGTTGATAGATTTTGGGGTGTAATAGTTAGCAAAATAAATTTTAAATGAACAAGAGCACTGACTTTAACACATTTAAATTTAAAAATGAAAGTGTAAGTGCATTTAGCCTGACTTTAACACATTTAAATTTAAAAATGAAAGTGTAAGTGCATTTAGCCTTTCATGCATTTCATTGTCACTCTTTYTAACTTAAAAAATGTGACTTTAGCAATAGAAATTTTAAATGAACAAGAGCACTGMCTTTAACACTTTTAAATTTAAAAATGAAAGTGTAAGTGCATTTAGCCTTTCATGCATTTCATTGTCACTGTTTATAACTTAAAAAATGTCATTGTTTATAACTTTCAAAAAGGTTAAGTGTGAATTACATGTAGTTCACAGAGACAAGATGTATTGTTTAACAAATTTAAATTTTAAAAAGAAAGTAGTTGTGTTGGAGACCAGATATATTGTTTAACAAATTTGAATTTAAAAAATGAAAGTGTAAGTGCATTTATCCTTTCATGCATTTCACTCTATTTATAAATTTAAAAAAATTAAAGTGTAAGTTACATGTAGTTCACAACCGTGTTGGAGACAAAATGTATTGTTTTTGTGCAAACACCATAAATTGCAAACAACTTAGTATTAACTCTAGGCTTAATTTGGAATTGTTTAAATCAGTTAATCATTGCTACAATATAAATTGTAAGAAAAACAAATGTAAATAGTAAGCTCCATAAATCAAAGCGCTACAATATAAATTGTAAGCAAAGCAAATTTAAATAGTAAGCTCCACAAGTCAAAGCAAAAATTTGTTGGATTTATTCTTTCAGAAATTGATGCACCTCCCATGCTCTTCAATTGAACTTGCTCTTCATTGTTGTAAACTGCATCAAAAACCCTGAAACAAGGATGCGAAGAACCGATCTATTCTTCCCGAATTTGGTCACTGACATGATTGAATTCTATCACTGTGTATTTTTTCATAGCTCCCTTTGGTCCAACCCTGCACATGACCACGAGTGTGACCATGATCAATTCCATGTCTAGCGTGGCTTCACACAGAGCATTAAACATTGTTCTCTTTAGCAAGATCGAAGGACCTCTGCTTCCAATCCACGTGACCAAGGGCTACAACCTCGTTCCAGTCCTTCATCTATTGGCCCTTTTCCCCAAGTGACCATTCCCTGTGACATGCAATATAAAACAGAGGCATTCTATCCTCCTTATCAAGGATTGATGGTCAAGATTAAACTAGCGAAGAGATCTACGACTGTGGACGATTGCAGAGTGTCAACTAACACACTGTTTAAACCCATCGACGAATTCCACAATGGAAGATGCACACCTATAGTGGGGTCAACATCCACTGTAGATGTGCTAATCGATGGTCCAACGCTATTGTGGAGATTGAAGCTGCGATGTCGATAATTCCTCCTCCAATCTCCACAATGATCCATGTTCATAGATCTATCTTCAGCCCGATCCGACAATCACGACTTAATCAGTCGTTGACCCGATGGTCCTCCTTTGCACTCTCAGATCTGACAGTCACGATTCATCGGTTATTGATTTATCACTTTCCTCATGATCGAACGATCCTCTCTGTAGTTCCCAGATCCAACGATTTTTGTAGGTTTCAACCGACTCCACCGTTCTACGGTCACGATCTACTCTTTCTGCAAATCAACGGCTCCTGTATCTCTCGCCTGCTTGAGGTTTAAACATTGTGTAATGTTCTTCTTCCCAAACCTTGATAAGTTTTTCTTTAGAGATTCATTGCACCCTATCCTCAACGTTATTCCTCCCGAGCTTCATTCCACCATGGTTGTGTGAGTTGTCTAACCTCAACTCTCTTTGATTATGAATAAATGGGGATCGTCAATCCTTTATAGTGATTGATGATCACTGGGATGCTTCTACGAGTTTACATGATTGCGATGAGACCTTGTCCTGAGAGTTTTCCTCCTTAACCTGCAATCAATTCATGATCCTGTAATTACACACAATCTTAATATACATAGGTTTCTCGGTCCTGAGACAGAGATTCATTTAAATTGCACAGAGACATTCAATGCATGGATCTTCTCGAACAAAGAATTTTCATTAATCAAAATGTACATTTATTGTACATACAATTAAACAGGATCGTTGGCCTTCCTTTGCCTGGATCAAATCAACAAGATTCAATCCTAATTCCCTATTTGATCAGCCTAATCTTTGGCTTGATTCCTCATTCAATTGGCCACCTCAATGCCTCTAAGACTTACAATATTTGTACAAAAGGGTTCTGCAACCATTTCAGGTTCAAATCCACAATCTACTCAACCATATCCTAAGAATTCTCTAGATCCACAAAACCATCAACCAAATCCTAATTAGTCTAGGAATCACAATCCTTATGAGATCTAATATCTTGTAAGATCTCTCAACCCTCATGTTCTCATACATTAGAGAACAATTAAAATTATATCCTCACACACATTACACTCCAAATTCTCAAAAACATAGAAAAACACATTAAATCATGCTCATGGAACCTAAATGAAAGACCCCCTAGATCTCTGCCAAATGTACAAAATATGGAAGGCAGGATGCTCCTGCATTAGAAATGATAATGTCAAAATTAATATCATCTAGCCATTGCCTAGCCATTGCCTCCAATGCAAAATCAAAATCCTTAACTTGTGTTTATTGTGCCCATTAATAAAAAAAGAATAACCTACAAAAGTAGCAAGGATTTCCTTTTTTTTTATTGTGCTCAACAAGGATTGTCTTTTATTGTGCCCAAAGTAGCAAGGATTTCCTTTTGTTTATTGTACCCATTGTGAAATTTTAAAGTAATCCAATGCTTTACATTGAGTTACAAAATTCTATAAAGGATTAACAACCATAAAGTTACATTGAGCTACAAAAGTCTAGAAAGGATTAACAACCATAAAGTTAACTACTCCAAACTAGGCCATTTTACTCTTTTATTAAGATAATTATCTTTTATTGTGCCCAAAGTAGCAAGGATTGCCTTTTGTTTATTGTACCCATTGTGAAATTTTAAAGTAGCCTATCCAGTGCTTTACATTGAGCTACAAAAGTCTAGAAAGGATTAACAACCATAAAGTTACATTGAGCTACAAAAGTCTAGAAAGAATTAACAACCATAATGTTAACTACTCCAAACTAGGCCATTTTACTCTTTTATTAAGAGAATTTTGTGCGAAACCGACAGTTAAGATAAAACTTATGTTAAAATGGGTCTTGGTAGGATTGACAACCATGTAGTTAAATACTCCAAAGTAGGCCATTTTACTCTTTTATTAAGAGAATTTTGTGTGAAAGTGACAGTTAGATAAAACTTATATTAAAATGAGCAGCATTAGGTTATGGGGCTGAGTGAATTTTTTAAGTTAAATTGTTAACGCAGAACAAAAAGTAAAGAGTGAGCTACAAAAGTCTAGAAAGGATTAACAACCAGTAGCCCATTGTGAAAATTTAAAGTAGCATATCAAGTGCTTTACATAGCCTCCAACGTAGATGCTTTACATTGCCTAAGTTATGGGGCTCGGTGAATTTCTGAAGTTAAATTGTTAACACAAAATAAAAGTAAAGAGTGAGCTACAAAAGTCTAGAAAGGATTAACAACCAGTATCCCATTGTGAAATTTTAAAGTAGTCGATCAAATGCTTTACATAGCCTCCATCGCAGATGCTTTACATTGCATGCCTCCAAGTAGCCCATTGTGAAATTTTAAAGTACCCTATCAAGCCCTTTACATAGCCTCCAACACAGATGATTTACATTGCATGCCTCCAACATAGAATAAAAGTAAAGAGTGCGCTACAAAAGTCTAAAAACTAGGCCATTGTCCTCTTTTATTAAGAGAATTATGTGCGAAACTAACAATTAGATAAAACTTGTATTAAAATGAGTCTAGAAAGGATTGACAACCATATAATTAAATACTCCAAAGTAGGCCATTTTACTCTTTTATTAGGATAATTGTGTGAAATTGACAATTAGATAAAACTTATATTAAAATGAGGACAATTCTATGTGAAACTGACACTTAGATGAAACTTATATTAAAATGAGGATAATTTTGTGTGAAACTGACAGTTAGATAAAACTTATATTAAAATGAGCAACGTTAGGTTATGGGGCTTAGTTAATTTCTAAAATTAAATTGTTAACACAAAATAAAAGTAAAGAGTGAGCTAGAAAATTCTAGAAAGGATTGACAACCATATAGTTAACTACTCCAAACTAGGCCATTTTACTCTTTTATTAAGAGAATTATGTGTGAAACTGACAATTAGATAACACTTATGTTAAAATGAGCAGCGTTAAGTTATAGGGTTTAGTGAATTTCTGAAGTTAAATTGGAATAACAATTAAACGTGGGCTCTTTTGATGTCAAATTGAGGGTAACAATTGAAACGTTTTAATTAGACGAAATAGTAGTCCATTTTTTAACACTTTGGCTCTATATGAAAACCATAACTTGTGATACCCCATATTTAGAAAACATTGTTGGGAAATCAACATTTTCAAGGCCACGAGTCACCTAACTTTGCCTACTCCATAAATTCACAAACCATTCTCTGCATTATACAAAGATCTCAATGTACTAAGAGCTATTTATCAAATGCAAAATCATTATTACAATTTTAAATTTAGTTGCAGAGTGAAGTTATAATCTCCTGTTACAATTTCTAATAAAACCACAGCTTAGTTTACCAAGCGAGAAGAATTTGATTNACCCCATCGTTTTCAAAACTTGTGATACCCCATATTTAGAAAACATTGTTGGGCAATCAACATCTTCAAGGCCACAAATCACTTAACTTTGCCTACTCCATAAAATCACAAACCATTTTCTTTGCCTACTCCATAAAATCACAAACCATTTTCTGGATTATACAAAGATCTCAATGTACTAAGAGCTATTTATCAAATGCAAAATCATTATTACAATTTTAAATTTATTTGCAATTTTAAATTTATTTGGAGAGTGAAGTTATAATCTCCCTTTACAATTTCTAATAAAACCACAACTTAGTTTACTAAGCAAGAAGACTTTGATTTACAAAGTAATTTTTTCTTTGATTTACATGGCTGGACATGGCTTTTTGGTGAGCATCAATATGCAATTGTATGCAAGCAGACGAGAGAGGTGTATTCTGTGCAGAGTCCAGAATACATGGCGGTTTTACATTTCCAATAATCAAATTCTTCTTACTCAACCCCCTGGTGTTGGGCGTGGCTATTTTGGTGAGCATCTTGGTCGCGCTGTTCACAGCCAGAGTATTTGTGCCATATATACTCCCTTTGTGCCATCTGAGATAATGGGTATCAGAATGGACACTTCCTTTTGCTGCCCTCATCTGTAGTTTATTTGAAGTCCACCAGCTATATCACTTTATCCATTGCTGAGTAAATGGACACAGACCTGTGAATGTGTCCAAAAGGTTGCTCAAATTGGGAAAGGAGTTCCTTAAGATTTTCAACCTGAAATCTCAAAGTTCACTTCTAGTCTCGGTTCTTTGTTAGTGTGAGATTCACTTTATATTTACTGAAGTACCTTGCATAGCTTTGAAGAGTGCTTATTATTTGGTTTTGAATTATTTGATTTGTGGTTATTATTTGACGACATATTAGGGCTTTGAAATTTAATATATGTAAATATTTTTTTCTTTATTATTTATTTTGGAGAAAAAATGTTAAGTACAATCATAGTAAGGTTAAATGTTATTAAAAATAACATGACTTAATGAAAGTAGTTACAACAATGACGTTTTTGTTAATACTATTTAGATTGAAATGTTTTTTAGTCGTGAAGTAAGACTCTTGCAAGAAAAGAAGTGTGCGTGACATGGTTTTCCTTGAATAGTGGTGATGAGTGAACCTACATTACAAATAACCACCTAGGATCAATGTCCTCACTGTAAGTTAAGTTATGATAAATTTTACCACTTTCATATATATATATATATAATTATAATTTATTTGTAAATAATTTTATAAACCATCACTTTAAAATAACTATAACTTATTAAAAAAAACATAAATCCATATATCTGTGAGAATTTTAATGTGTTTAATGGAAAGTATTGGATTTCTTGATATTTAATAACTAAATATAGATTTTTATAAAACCCTTCTACCCAGTGAATCTATAAATTTAATTCATGTTGATCTAGTACTAATATAAAAAGTCAAAAACATAGAAAAATATGTAAGAGAATGAAAATCTTAGAGATAAATTAAAATACTCATAAAATACTAGTTTATTAATAATGATAAAATTTGATGGTAAAATTAATTGATATAGAGCATTTTAACCATTAAATATAATTAAAAAGTTTAACATAATCTTTTAATTTAACATAATCTATCATAAAATTTAAAGAATAAATTAAAATAAATTTATTGAATGTTGGAAACCATCAAATTACAAACTAAATTTATTTTGAAATTCCAACCCTATTTAAATTTTTTTTTATTATACATTATTAAAATATCTTATTAATAACTAAATAAACCTATTTTAAAATTCAACTCTATTTCCTAATAAACATATCCAAAAATATTGGGTGAACTTATATGAAAAAGAAAGGTAAAAAAAATGGGAAGAGATTAAAATATAAAGAACATAATAATTGGAGGAAATCATTACTTATGATTGCTACAATGTTAGTTAAGTTAGTCAAAACAATGTATGTAAGAGAAAGAAGACATATTCTATGAATATAATGTAATTGCAATGAGCTTAGAATTTATAAGACATGTTGTTATATTACACTTATGGCTTTCAATAGATGTATAAGGCTATTATGTATAAGCTAAGAAGATGAATGAGAAACAAAGGTTATAAGTTTCTTGAGTTTTTTCACCCAAATAAAACATGGTTTGTTATATTATACATGTTTAAAAATAAAATAATATTCTTAAAATGTGATATTTCCACAATTTTATATATTTATAACAAAGAAGATGGACACTTGATATAATTGTATTACTAATTGGGAGAGAGCTTTGGTTTAAGGTTTAGCAATTTCAAACTACAACAACAATAGGCACACTCATACTTGTTTCTCTTTGCATGTTTGTAATAATGGTGGCATATGGAAGGAACAAATTGTGCTTAGAGTTGCTAATGGAAAAGGGGGAGGTGGAAAATACTTGACAAACATATTTCAGGAAGAGGAAAACAAAGTGTTGGGTAACAATGTAAGGGGGAATTGATCATAAGGTATCAATCAAGATAGAGGGTCAATAGGGCTCAAAACACAGGGAACTAGTCGAGGTATCACTAGCATGAGAACGAAGAAGTCACTAACTTCATATGCGAGGAATCACTACGTATAGGGAAAAATAATATCCATGATAGAGAGAATAATTTAGAAAGGGTCATCAAGAAGGCTTCAATGCTAGATACTTCAAATTTTGACAATGCATTGGGTACCAAAGTTACAGGGGCTAATGGAAAAGTGTTTGATGAAAGTATTGTTCTCTAGTTGTTTGAAGAAAATTTTAACTATTTTTGTTTGTTTACCAGAAATACCATGATAACAGAGATTGCATACTAAATGTTTGTTGAATTTTTTTTATTTGGAATCCAAGGTTAATAGGACTGTATCCCAAGTCTTTAATAAAAGTTTGTTCATCAACTTTTTGTTAAATTGTTGTTTGGCATTAGAGGTTAGAATTGCATAAGATTAGTAGAGGCTTCTTCTCTTGATTACAAGCTGTTTGGTCAAGTGGTGGGAAAGTCCATGCAACCAAGATAAAATTTTCAGATAATGATAAAGTCTCTTTCTTGGAATTTTTTACTTCTATGAGTGAATTCTTTCGATATGTGGTGGATATCAAGAAAAAATTGGAGTCATCACAAAATATTTTGGTTGAACAATAATGTTTGCTTTTTGGGATTAAACAACTCGAGGACTTATTCCTTTTTTCTAACTATAACATGGTTAAAAAATCAACCCTTATTTTTGTGTTGTGGTTATAGGGTCCTTGTTGTCCTAGGTGGAGGCCTGACCCCCTTGCCTAACATCAACCCATAGAATAAAACATAATTATCTAGATACAATCGTCTATATCCACCTTGACTTGTAGCTTGGTGCAAAATAACACATTCATAGCTTTATCTCACCAGGAGGGACCTTCAAGTGATGTTAGGGGAGGGGTTGGGACTTCAAGCCTTGCAACATAATATGGTTAGGAGAGGCCACAAGGATAGACTAGGTTCTCTTGTTAAGGT
>JASDQU010819404.1:96714-114924 GCA_032191745.1 Picea mariana | reverse complement strand
TGGATATGAAGGCTATATGTGATTGCTCAGTGTCTTTGATTATCCTTTTCCTAGTTTGTACACCTTTGTCTTTCTCACCAATTATCTGACTTGCAAGATGATTCTTTTGAGTAATTTTGGAGGAAGGATTTGATGTTGATTGTTGTCTTGACTCTTCTTGTCTGGGTGTCTCTTCTCCACCTGATTCATCATATTCTTATGACTCTAATATTTGTGGTTCCTCATTTTAATTATCCCCATCATCTTCTTCATCTGACTTGGTGCTTATTCTCTGTTGATCTTTTACAGGAGCTTCTTCATCAATTTGAACATCAATACAGTCTGTTAATTTATGCATTCTTTTGTTAAATCATTTGTATCCTTTAGTGTTCATTACATATCATAAGAAGATACCTTCATCAGCTCTACCATTGAATTTTCCTAGATGATCAACAGTATTTCTGATGTAGCATTTAGTTCCAAATACTTTGAAGTGCTTGACTGACGCAGGTCAACCAAACCACAACTCATATGGAGTTTTATCACTGTTTGGCCTTAGATGTGCTTTGTTTAGAATATGAACAGTTGTGTGAACAACCTCCACCCAGAAGGTTTGTGAAATGTCCCTTTCACTCATCATAGCCCTTGCCATATGCTGAACTGATCTATTTTGATGTTCTACAGCTCCATTTTGTTGAGGAGTACCTGGAATAGTATATTCTCTTTTAATTCCATGTTTGTCACATAATTCCTTGAAATCTCTTGAAAGTAATTCTCCTCCCCTGTCTAAGCGAATTACCTTTAACTTCCTTCTTGTCGGATTCTCAGTTAACACCTTAAACGTTTTGAACTTCTCAAATGCATCATATTTTTCTCTTAGAAAGGAAGCCCACATAAGTCTGGAGAAGCCATCAATGACCAACATAAAGTAACGTTCTCCTCCAGTTCCTTCCTTTCACGATGGTCCACACATATCCCTATGAATAATTTGAAGTGGTTTCTCTGAATATGTGAAACTCTTTGATTTGAATTGAACACGAGTCAACTTCCCCATTTGACAGGATTCACTTACAGAGTTATGAGGCTTAGATATTCTTGGAAGATCTTTCACAACACCTTCATTATTCAACTTCATAATATGATCAAAATTCAGGTGTCCAATCCTTTTGTGCCATAACCAACTTTCACCAAATTTTCTTAAATGACATTCCTCCTTATCTTCCTTTAGAACATAGACATTGTTTTCAGTTCTAACCCCTTTTACAATTAGCTCTCCTATGTTCATTGTTTTTATTTTACAACCTTTGGCAGTGAAAGTGACTTCACATCCTCTGTCACACACCTGACTGACACTAAGAATATTATTCTTTAATCCATCAACAAATAATACATCTTGAGGCTTGGCTCTTCCATTACCTAAGCTTACTAGACCTTTACCTCTGATATTTATTGGAGCATCATTTCCAAAGGTCACATTTCCTTATTTACTTTAGTTGAGTGATAGGAACTTACTTTTGTCACTTGTCATATGACTGGAGCATCTGTTGTCAATATACCAAGTGTTCTTTTTTCTTTGAGCTTCCAACACTAATCCACACTTTTTATCTTCTTTCTTCTTCCAAACATTGACATTTTCAGCTCTGTGATTTGAAACTGGCTTATAGTTCTTTAGGCGACATTATGTGGCTTTATGTCCATAATTATGGAAGATGTAACATTCTAGTTCATTGAATAAAGGATCATAATGATTGTTATGTTTAATCTGCGTCCTTTTCCCAACCATCACATGTTTGCAGTCTGTGTTTGTTTGTTACTTGGCTATCTCATTCTTTGTTGTGGTAGATATTTATTCCTTGGGTGACTTGATTGCTCATGTATAAATCTTAATGAACAATTTACATCTTTGTGGCCAAAGTTAGAACAGTAAAAACAATATCCATAGAAAAAATCTCTGTACCTAGAAAATGGTTGTGTTCTTTGAGCAGGTCGATTTCTTCCATGATGATGATTTCCTTGAGAAGAGGGTGTATAATTTTATTTTTTTACAGATTTAGTTCTGGTACCTTTTTCTTCACTCCTCTTTGGTAGCTGATTATGTTCCTTTGTTTACGCAGGTTTGTTGTTGTCAATGGTTGTAGATTTGACAAACTTGGTGGATTCTTTGTTGTTTGGCTGACCACTACTTGATCCCTCTTCATAGCCCAGACCAGTTTTCAACTTTGGATTCCTTTGTTGATTCAAAATGGTGGTTAATACTTCTAAGGCTTTAATACTTGTCATATTATGATGATATAAGGCTTGAAATATCTCTACATATTTTCTAACAAAAACTACTTCATCTTCCAATTTTTCACCTTTTGTTTTGGATTCCTTTAATTTTTTGTGAGGATGTCCTCAAACCTCTTAGCTTATTCTAACTTAACTTTCAACAGAGATATTTCTTCAGGTGGTTCATTGCATTTTTTCTCATACATGAGCAATAACTAATTTTCTTTTCTTTTCTTTTCTCTAAGTCTGGCAATCTCTTCCATGGCACTGACAAGTTCTCCTTCAAGATCTACTACTACTTCACAATCATCGAACTCACTTCTTGTAAACTCAATGTTTATATCTTCTAAGAATATTATCATGACACCATTTATTTTACTTTCAATAGAAGAGTCACTGTCTTCATCATCTGAAGGATCGTCATCATTGTTTACACAAAGGCTTTTCTTCTAAAAATTATTCTCTCTATATACCTTCATGTGTTTATAATTTTCTTCATCGTCATATGTCTGATCCTTTCTTTTGTGAGGACACTTAGATGAAAAATGACATATCTTACCACAATTGAAACATTTGAAGAGCAGTTTACCTTTGTATTTTCCTGATCCTTTCGTCAGTCTTCTCACAATTTTTTTTTCAATCTCATCTATATCGAATTCTTTGTTTTTCTCTTCTTTAAAGGATGTCTCTCTTGTAGTGGATTTACCTTTGGTGATTATAATTTCATAAGAAGTTAGGTTTCCAAGAAGTTGATCTAGTGTTAACGCTTTGAGATCAGTTATTTCCTCTATAGCAGATACCTTTGAGTTAAATCTATCAGAAAGATATCTTAATATTTTCTGGACTAGAAAAGATTCATATATCATTTCACCTAGACCTTTCATAGTGTTGACAAGTTCTTATATACGTAAAAAGTACTTACTGATATTTTTGTCTTCATCCATCTTTAACTACTCAAATTTTAGTCTGTGATTCTGAAGTTTTGCGTCTTTCACCTTTTCATTACCTTCATAACTACTTATCAGCTTGTCCCACATAACTTTTGTTGAATCATAGTGCATGAATTTCAAAAACTCAGCTTCTGCAAGTCCATTAAGGATGGAATTCATTTCTTTTGCATTAAATCTAAACTCCATCTTATCATCTTTTGAGGCCAAGACTACATGCTTCACATATTCAGTTTCAACGATATCCCAAACATCAACACCCAAGGACATTAAATATGTTCTCATCTTATTTCCTAGAAGGAAAAGTTTGTTCCATCAAACAAAGGGACTCTATTAGTTGAACTTCCTTCATGAATAGTCATGATCAAGATTATGGATCTACCTTTTATCAAAGGCACCGAATATGATACCAATTGTTGGAAAAATAACTGAGAGGAGGGGGTCAATCAGTTATATATATATAATCTTGAAACTTTTCAAGTTCTTTTTTGAATCTTTCCAGATTATTATTTAATGTGTTGTTGATAAATTAACATGCATATATATACAATATTTGATCAATCACACAGAATACACAGAGACATTGTTTTCCTGAGGAAACCCATAAATGGAGAAAACCTATTGTTCTTCATATGATAAGTAGTCTTTATTTTATGTACATTATCATTCTTCTGAGAACCAACTCTTTGTGAGGCCACCACCTATGTTTTACAAGATACAACCTGCTGAGAGCACCAACTCTTTGGTTTCTCTAGCACTCACTAGAAGGAAGCACCAACTCCCTAAGTGTTCCAACACCAACTGGATGGAAGCACCAAATTCCAGTCACAAAGGTACCAGCCTGTATAATAGAGAACAATGGTTCTCCCTTGCACCACCCTACGACCCTGGTTTTTCTGGCTGCAACCAGATGGAAGCTACAACTCCCTGTGTTCAAGCACCCAATTCAAACTCTGAGGACAACAATCCTCCCTAGAACCTACCTAACACCCTGATATATAAAACTTTGTTACATAAATTTATTACAGTGATACAGTATTTATCAATGTCTTACTAGTGTCATCATTGTTATACTGTACTGCTCTTCTTTTCCTGCATCAATGTATTCTTTCTCGCATCATCTTCTGATTTCTGTTCTTCTTCTCTTCTCTGCATGCACACCTCAACATTCTCTTCTACGCACATGAATCACAATTGAACACCCCCCTTCTCTTCTCTATTCTGCGTATATTTATCATGCCAAGTCCTCTTCCATATCATGAACGCAATGCTTCGTCCTCTCTGACAGTTACAGTCTTCAACACTTTTTCATCTATCAAGTGTCTCTATGATGAGTCTTCATTCCACTAGAAGTTGTCTTGAGAATCTTCATCTCTTGTGGATATCACCCTGAAGCTCTTCAAATTCTCTGGAAGATACCATCAATCTATTCTAGCAGTTACAGAGAGAACCTCCATGCACTCATCCCTTTGGCACCTTTTCCCTTCCTAAGAAAACTACACAGTGTACCCTAGATTTTTTGGCTAAGCCCCTTCCTTTCATGTGACCATGAAATGTGATCAGATGCCTATCCAAAAGGTGCTTCATGACTTTGTGCATTGGATATTATACTACGAGTCACCTCGAATCTCCCAACTCTTGAAACTCTAAGGTAGATCCTAGTGACACTAGCTCCTTCCCCTATTCTCCTTTGATGTTACCACTGGTTGTGACCACATGCTAATCAATAAAGCGCTTTGAAAATTCACTCTTTGGATATTTTGCTGTGAGATACCCCTACTCTCCCAACTCTCAAAATCTGAAGTACATCATGCAAGATCAATGGTCCAAGACCCTCAGTGATCTGACGGTCCATATATCCTCTTTGTAATTCAAGACTTCATGACTCGTGATATCGAAAGTTAGAGAACTTCCTTTCTTCGAGGTCTGAACTCCCGAACTCTGAAATTTGTTGTTTCAGATCAACGATCCATGACCTTTCTCGATCAATAGCTGTGATCACCTTCGTGAACTCAGACATCAATATTTTCTCTTCTCCTATCTCTGATTTCTTGATTTGCAAATCAATGTAATGTTGATGTCTAACCATGTGTCCTGCCTCAATGGACGACTAGGATTCCTTCACACTTTGGGACTTTGCACTTTGTGATGTCAAAATTTAGCACTTCCTTTATTTCGTTTCCTGATTCACTATTCTCTACTCTCATCTGATCGACAACCCACAAATTTCCTCGATCCAATGGTCCGGATCTTCATAGTGCTTGATTCGACGGAAACTATCTCTCCTCCTCTTGAGCTTACAATTTATTTTGAATTAGAATATTTTCTAAGTATTGAAAGGCTTTGAACTTTGTTCCTCCTACGAGTCTGTCTCTTGGACCTCGTCTGCACTTATGGAAATCATTTTCCCTTCTGAGCTTTCTCGCCAATGTAATGGTAAATCTGTTATCTCTTCTGAGATTTTGACTTCGTTTAGATTATCAAAGGGTTTCGATCCTTTGGACCTCAAGTGCCTTTCTAATGCACTCCTAGAAGTCCTGTGCTTGTCCTCCTGATCTTGTAGACAACAATTCTTGATGCTATCATCGTTGTTTTCCTATTTTCCATCATTACTGTCAATATGTCATCGTTGTTGTTGTTCTTGCCATCAATGACAAGCACACTCTTCCTGTAAATATGCCAAGAATTATTTTGAGTGGAAGCCAAAGATTCTATTTTGTCTAAGATATAGAGGGTTATATCGAATAACCATGGAAACAAAAGTAAATCCTAATTCTGTTGATGAGAAAATTGATTTTCTCAATAGACAAGATATGGATTTCATACCTATTTGCATGTCTCTTTCTCTTGAAATTCAGTATATTATTTAATCAATCTCAACTCCAGATGAATTATGGACCAAATTTGAGGTCCTATTTTGGAATAAGGAATATCATGAATAATGCATGCAAGATATTAACAAAAAAAATCCGACAAAAAATCCACCAGAAGAACAAGCTTCCCAGTTTGTAGAGACTTCTACATTCTCCATGCATGCATATCAAGAGCCACATGTCAAAACATTTGCATGCACCATGCATGCATATCAGGAGCCACATGTCGAGACTTTCGCATGCCCCATGCATGCATCTCATCATTAGATACCAAAGTGGGCATGGTACATCCTACCGACAGTTGATTATCTTGTAGATCTTAAGAGGAAGAGATCCCATTTTCAGGATCCACCTCATGTGATCATAGTCACAGAATCAGTCATTCCCATGCATTGATATATTTTTTTGGCATCCGAACATCCATCCTATGCAAGGGATGAAGGGAATACATATTGGAAAACTACCATGAATGAAGGGGATTTGGATCTTCTTCTTTCCAATAAGAGAAAGTGGATATATATGGACATCTCACTAGTGCATATACTTCATCATATCCATAAATACATCTACATATTCAAAAACATATTCACCGAGAATAAACTTATCTACACAACTACTTATCAATTGTCTTTCTTTCTTCATTTTTTGTGCATTGTAATTTGAGGGGGGGGTTTCTCATTAGGTTTTCCCTCTTTCCTCTTTTTCTAGTGTTCATTCATTCGATGAATTGTAAAATAGGTACCTAACATAACATTTTCTCTAGGACCCTTTCTCATTTACACCTTAGTAGTGTTCAGGGGGGGTGTTCGATATATTAAAAACTCGCATTGTAATCATTTTTCCTACGTTTTTCTAGTCCAATGTTGAGGTATATGAGAATATTCTCTTTGGAGAATATTCCCTCCTAAGAATATTCCCTACAAAATAGGGTATTTTCCTAAAAAATAGGGAGTCTCATAAAAAATAGGAGTGCCTCTCCTCTTCAGTTTTGACTCAGTTAGACTTTAATTAGACTAATGGAGGAAACTCATGCATGGAAACCTAGGTTTTAACACCAACAATTGCAAGTTCACCTCAGTTTTCTCACTAGTTGAGAATATATCACTTCCATGTGCCCATGAGAGAACATATATTGAGCATGAATGCATTTCTCTCACCTCCACATGCGTGACTCAGTTAACTAATTCTTGCATGGACAATCAACTAGGATAAGGTAGCAGATAACTCCAATTTGTGTAAGTGAGTATCTATATCTCTCTAGATCATTACTATGGCACATTCACTTTTCCATGCAACCAACTATGATTCATTCACTTATCCATTGATCGATATATTAGATGTATTGTTCATTCTACCATTCAATGTAATATAATTCATTCATTATTTTCTCGTATTCTTTCTTCTCTCTCTCTCTCTATTTCTTTTGCAAGATTTGTGTGAATTTCTCTAGCTAGGTTCTCTATGTAGGTTTTAGGGTTTCATCCAAACTTCAGAACTAAAACCCAACTTGTTGAGAAGAAAATTCAAAAATTGGTTCTTTGTTCAAGGTAGACATGACTTAGGATAGTTGTTGACAAAAGAAAGATATTTATTCTCCCCCCCACCTCTCTCTTTTTTCTATCATATTTGATTTTTTGTGTCTTTTTCATATTAATAAATCCTAAAAAATAATAAAATAGTGCTAAAATATAGTGGAGGAAATGAGTTTTGTGGGGAATGAAATCTAGTTCCAAGAACATGGAATACACCTATGCATAATGCAAGGGGGACATGTATTGTATGGAAACTCTTCACAATGCTTCCTCTAGGGATAAGGTTCCGAGCTGCATAGGAAAAAAATGAAAAAGAAAGAAAATGAAGAGAGTGCACATGCAGTGAGAAACAAATGGAAAACTAAGGATGGAATTATGTTGAAAAATGCAATTAGTGGTATGCAATGTAGAAGTACAACTTGAAATGAAAAAATGGGAGTCTTGTGGGTAATGGAAAGTAACATGTCAAGAATAAGTCATGCAGATTCAATGAAAAGTCATGGAGGGACTAAAATAGGACTCCTGAGATTACAAAAAACTTCAACATGGGTAACAAAATTTCCAAAATGGCTCTAACTAGGGAACCCATGAGAAGTAGGCTCTACCAAGTGAATTATGATTATTTTTAAATGATGAATAAGGATTTATGTCACAATTCAGTGGGGTCGATCATAAGGAAAAATGAATCAAGAAACTAATAATGCACAATGAAATGTGGAAAAACCTAACTTATATGTCAGTTTTGTTGGAGAAAATTCTATTTTCAGCACACTAGTTTAGTGGGAGTAACACTAGTTCATTGGGAGTTAACTAACTAGTTCTATTTTAAACTTTCTAATCTTAGACCATCACTATTATGCATGCATTCCTAATTATAGGATGGAATTGCCTATATGAGTGAATATCACTCACTCATTGATAGATCATAATATACATTGATTCTCATTCTTGATTGTGTATCTCTCTTCCTTTTCTTGATAAGATTTGTTTGTGTATGCTTTAGCTAGGTCTCCTATACAGGTTTCCATGAAACACTGACATGGTATCAGAGCCGAGTTGCTTGGAGTAACTCAGAAAAGCCATAGAAGAGTGAAAGAGTCTTTGAGAAAACCTAGTTTCTGCCATCGTCACATCCTATCCCTATCGAAAGGTACGATGATTGCAATCATCACAACCTATCCTGTTGAAGGGTGTGACAGTCGCAGCCTATACATGGCCAAGGTGTGACATCGTTGCATTGTGTTATTCATATGGGGTGTGACGATTCATTTTTTCACAATCGTCGCACTGTATCTTTCACTAAGGGTGTGGTGATTTATGATTGTCACACTTTACCTTTCTCTAGGGTGCGATGATTTAGCATCGTCCCACTTTACTCTTCTCTAGGGTGCGGAGATTTAACAGCCCTCCAAAAATTGGTTTTCTGCAGTAAAATTGTGATATCTCGAAATCCGCAATCTGGGTTGCGATGAAATTTTTACTAGAGACGTATAACATAGGGATTCTCATGCTCACCAAAAATATCCAAAACCCACATCATATTTTAGGATATATAGTTTTTTTACCATATCTATAGCTGTCATAGAACCGCCAATCATATCTCAGAATCCATGATCTGGAGTTTTAGGACCTTTTCAAAATCTATAGTAGGGATGGAGATGATGAAACTTATTCAATCAAGTCTGGTAATAATCCTGACTCTGTACAACTATTTTGAATGGAAGTTGAAGGCCGCATTCCACCTCAAAAAAAAAGGACTATATAATTTGACGATGGCGAGGGAAACATAACCTACATCAGTGCTTGAGAAGACCAGATGGGTGAACCATAAGGATGAGGCCACATGATTACTTCTTGAGTTAATCTCCACTGATCTATGGTTTCATGTTTGTGCATGCAAGACTCCAAACGAGATCTGGACCACCTTGGAAGGACTCTTTAGAAAGCAGGATGAGATGGGAGGTCATATTCTTCAGGTAGATTTGAATACCTTAGACCCTAAACGTTTTGATAATTTAGAATATTTATTTACTAAATTTAAGTCTTTGCTATTGATCTTGGGTGAATGTGGTATTAATAAGTCTACAAAAGATAAACAACTTATTCTAACAATCTTGGCCATGCTAGGACCATAATATGTTGTATATGTCTCTGATTTCCATTATAGCAGATGTATTTTGGGCGTAAATTGGAAAATGCCTATGATGGCTCATTTCATTGTGTCTCTCACACAAGAGAAAACAAAACTCATACAGATGGGCCTCATGAAATATCCCAAAGCACATGCACTCACCATGCATGATGGAAAAGGTTCATCCAATCAAAAATCGAAGAAGAAACGAAAGGAGCTATTACATCCAGAGTCAAAGAAGGAGGGATATTCCAAACCCTTCAAGGATTCTTTAGGTTCCAAAGATTATTCAAATTCCAAAGGGAAGATGAAGAAGGGAAAGAAGTGCACATATTGCAATAAACTAAATCATGAAGAATCCATATGCATGAAGAAGCAAATCGATCTTATGACAAAGGTACTTCAGAAGAATAACCTTGGAGGCTTCATTCCTGAAGGAGACAAGAAGAAGAAGAAGAAGGAAGAAGACTATGCGCCTAAGAAAGGTAATCATCATGCTCTTGTTGCAATTAATTCCTCATTGATGAGGAAAATATATGAATTTATCTTACTCAAGCATTTTCATACTTTACTTGGCTAAAGTAAAGTAGACGGGGGGGTGAAACAATGTTCTGGGATACGTGAGGGGTTTGTATTGAGAAAAAATATGATATAATGAACGGGGAGAAGAAATGGTCACTGCTCAATGACAACAACAATCAACTTTAAATCAACCCAATAAACCTTACTACAATCCACTCAAGATACTACCACTTCATCCATTTAACATAGAAATTATCTTGGCTATAATCAATATCGGAACAGGGAATGAACAAAATGAATATGGGATATGTGAGGGGGTTGTAATTAGCAGAAAATGAGATAATGAGAGGGGAAAAAAAATTTAATGTTCATGAGATTAATCAATTAATCCATAACATACTTTGCAGTAAGAAAAATATGCATCAACCAACAATCAGATGACTGAGTCATAATTCCTATGTATTTGCCTAATTTCACTATCCATTAATATCTGACACAGTGCCATTACAAAATAGAAGTAATTCACACAATTTTTAAGAGGTTTTGTTCTCTTTATTCATACATTCTTCATTTTATAACATTCAACAACAACACTCATTTCCAATCCGTAATCATTAAAATCCACCACTTCCATACATTTCCCCAATCCACATCTATATTTAAAAGTAGTGTTTCCAAAATAATAATGAATTCACTATTTTTGTAATAGAGCCAATAAAGATCTGTAATGATATTCATTCCCATATATATATGCAGTAGAAATCAAAATAATCAAAACTTCACATGCCACGCCTTAAACGACAATTGACTATACAGCCAACAACCACCATTTAGACACAGGCTATACAGGAGTAAATTTCCAAGGCAACATAACCATACCACTGTAAATAAAACAACTCAATGTGAATTAAAATCCTAGTCAAATATCCAACGTGACTGTCATCAACAGTGGTCAATTTCAATAAATAACATGCTTAAAAATATGAGGGTATCACTGAGTATAAAAAAAAACTATCCATACTACACATAGAGAGCAACTGACCAAACTCCACAATGCGACATTTCCACTTATCGCAAGAAAACACATTCATGAAAATAACCTAACATATCATTTTGAGACTGTGCTCATTAATATGTGGTTGGTTCGTTTAGTCACACCATGATTCAATTAATCCATGCATACTCAGGCTTATCCAACCGACAACACAAGGATGTTATGGATATGCCTTCTAAGGTTATCCAGTTCAATTATCGTTCGACCCCAGGGAACCCATAGTTATCATGACTCATGTTTCATTTGCAAAATACCATACATAGATGGGACCTGTGTGAGAAACCCTAAGCATTCATGACCAATTTCAGCCATCCACCAAATCACCATAAGTGCAAAACTAGCGACTGTACATCAACCAATAATTCACCATTGTGGTAAAAAAAATAAAATCAATCGACCAAACAAGTTGAGGTAGCTATGTATACCCACACATCCAATCGAAATGGGCAAAGGCCCTTCCATTAAAACAAATGAGTCCTTTGACATCGGGTGGATGAATGTGAACTTTAGAAGTGCAGTGGCAATGTAAGGTTCAAGCTATTATCACAGAGGCAGTGAAGAAAACAATACCAACATGATTGTTATACGACCAACAGGTAAGTCCTCATTTGAAGTAATAGACCAAAAAAATTGGGAACAACTTGACAGGATTGATAATCTCCCTATGCAACTCTTGTCTAGAGGGTTAAGGGTTTGTACAGTAGTCTTCACAAGAATAACTAAACGAACTGTAGTGAAACTTCGAGGCCAAAGGTGTACACACGAGGAAAATTATGATTCACTTGTGAATGAGAGACAATTTCTTGACATGGTCAAAATAGGGGGACATGGTTCTAGTTAAACATTAGAATCGTGAAGGAAACATTGCAGCCATTATTTAAAAAAAACCCTTCAACCAAAATGCAGTGGCACCAAGGAACTATCATGTAGGAGGAATAACAACTTTGATGAACTTAAAACCATTACGGCAGAACCATACATTTCCGTTTAAAACCAAAATTTCACATAGTTGCAGTACTCATGACAAAAACAAACCCACACAACTGAGCCAAAAATATTTCATAACCAGAGTGAAGTCAAGAATGGCCAAAAGAGACATACCTGTTAATCGAAATCCTTAAGACGGGAGGTGGCCGAGCAGTTTCACCCTGCCAAACATCTGGAGCGCGAACACAACAACAAGATCAAACAATGGTCCAACTAGGGTGGCGGCCAACGAGAAGGGTAAAGGTGATGTGTAGTAAATGCATGTCGCCTCCACCCATATCTGATTTACTCCATAGTACATGCCAACGAACTGCCCATTACCACCATTAATCAACCAATGCATCGAGAATATCAACATATTTAAACCATAGCATAATCTGAGTTCCGTATAACAATTCAACCATTTGCATTTTTACTTTTCAAAATGTGCCACCCATGTTCATATTCCCAATGTAACTCAAAGAAATCACTTGACCACTATACAGTCTAAACGATCATGTATAGAATTATCACTAATAGCGTGATCAACATCAACCCGAACCATAGCATAATCACCAAAAAAATCGCAAAACCATTACTTCCATGAGCCACCAATGTTATTAACACATGTATATCAACTATCGATTACATTTACCAATGCACAACCATTGCATTACCTCCTTGCCAAGATGTGCCACTAACATTTTCACCATATGCATATATAAAAAATGTAATTTAACAATTTTTTATAGCCATTTCCTTGTTAGCTAAGGTTTAACAATAATAAACAAATGCATGTAGTATTGCAGAACTAGGTTCCTTTGCACTCGTTGTAATTTTTTTCCTTCTTCAAAGATGCCCTTTATGTGAATTTACTAACATGTTTGTTGTGCAGGTGTGAGAAGGCCAAATACCATATATGAATAGCAGGTTGTAGTATCATGAAGGGACAACATCTCAAAGCTTAACTCATATCAATGACCACCACATTAACATCAACCATGTAAATTTTTGTAGCACATCATCATAACATAAAAAATGAACAGATCTGCAACTAAATAATTCAAGGGGGTCCCACCTATTAGTATTATTTAGTTTTATAATAATAGGCTTTAACAACACTTTGCAGGCGTGACTAGTTGACGTTTTCAATCATCAACAAACTGGAAACTCCACAGGGAAATTTGTTTTAACAGATTAGAACTCAGAACCCATGGTTTTGCAGACCAATAATAGTAATTTCAAGAAGACGTAACTCGAATGATTATGCAACAGGGGGAAGTGAGCAAATTTAATGGAAAGATGACCAGGAATTTGGGAATAACTCATGAAAAGCATTAAGTATGAGGGTTTTTACCACTGTATGCATAGTCATTTGGCTATAAAATGCTCTCAACTTGAAATAGGAAAACTTATATGTTTTCTCTTAATATCTCGATGGATGAAGAAATGGCAAGAAGAAGTGGGAAACAACCAATTCCTCGTAAGATAACATCGGAAATATGTAACAAATTCAAAAGGCCCTTCACAGGAGATATCATAACAACTGTGTAAGCTCGATTGTTATTGACTAACAATGCTTTTGTGGAGGTGTCACTATGGAAAAATTGATCCAACCTTCTAACTTTACCAAACACTTAAAATATGGTAAAGACAAAAATTGTAACATAAGTAATAATGCAGAAATTAAAACAGCAACAGTAAAAGACGGAAATAAAATGCAGCAAAAGTCAACTTAGAAAGCATAAACTTGTAGAAAAAGAAGCACAAAATTTGAAATCAGAGCTAAACTACTAGCATACAGAAGAATACCATTAGCAAAAAGACCTTTCATGCTGGTCCCTCGCAATACTTCAAGCAAGGACTTTTAGTGCTATGGGAAAACCATTTTCTTTGTAATTCCTTCAAAATTTTTGAGTTAGTGTCTAAGACAAAATTAATCTAGAAGTGACCCAAGACTTAAAATTTCGACGTAACTATCAACCTTTTGAAGTATACGAATAAATAGTCAAGGTAAGCATGGAGACTGACCAACTCATCAAGAGTTTTGTCTATAGGTCGTTTTAAGACGATACTTGTATCAAATAAACCAAAAGGCCAATAGTTCTAAGAAATATTATCAAAATTAGTAGTAAAAGCGGTTTTGTGAATATTTTCCCCTTCTACCTTGGTTTTATTGTAACCAAGCAACCTCTCAGGTAAAGGCTCCAAGTGTAACTCTACAACCTATTGCAAAAACATTTTCATGCTGAGAGGGGGGAAAAGATTTCTCATAATTGCTTGCCTAAAAGTTTGAATACTAATGCAAGTTCTAATATCATTAGTGGTCTTTGAAGCAGGTTCCCAATTGGAAACCCATTTAGGGTGGACTAAAGAAAACATTTCATTCCTTAAGAAAATCTTCAACTTCCCTCGAAAGGTATCCTTCGATGCAAAGTTAACAAGTCTTCATTTTTTTCCTGCTAGTTTCGCAGTATGTTGAACAAGACCTGGATCAAAACCACGAAGATCCGTATTAAACTAAGAAAAAACCTCCTGAAATCCACTGAGCAATTCAACAGACTTTATTCCTTCTTTATCATAACCCTGGACATTTATTTTAATGTTTAATGAAGATCCAGGTGTCCTAATGTTCTTGGAGATGGCTTCAACTACCTTCAATTTTATCTCCTCCTCCTCTTCTTTATTTCCTCTAGCACTCCATGAAAATGAAGCCTCAAGAGGAATCAAGACCTCAGGAATCTTGTGATCTTCCATGGATATAGTTTTCTCAGGCTTAAGAGGTTCATCTTGGATGATAGAACAAATTCTCTCATCATCCGGGAGGGCCTCCCAAAATCCTACATGGCTAGGAATATAAGGACGATGTCGATATTGGAAAGCACAATCAGGCTAGTGAGGAAAGAGATGCTAAGTAGGAGAGGTTGTAAAGAAAGCTAACTGATCATCTATTGAATTCAACTCCTTTCTAACATGGGTAATGTTAAAAGATAGAAGGTTCGAGACAAGTGCCCAAATAGTTTGGGAGTATTGTTCCATCAGCTTGTCGCTAGGAGAGCATGCCTTACGTATCAAGTTCACAACAAGATCAGGATTTCCAAAAACTGAAAGGTTACCATAACCAATATTAAGGGTGTTCTCAATGCCTAAAAACAAAGCTTTGAATTCAACGACATTTTTTGTGCAAGAAAACTCCAACCTATATGACAGATTATGATTTTTTCCTGAAGGGGAAACCAAGATAATACCATCCCTATTACCTTCGTTAGAGCATGAACCATCAAAGTGCATACGCCATAATTCATCATATGAATCAATTCTATTCATAGGAATATTATCTTCTTCAACAAAGATGGAATATACTCCTACGTCTTCTTCGATATAGTTTACACTAGATTGCGGAACACTCTCTATATAGGGTGAAATTATTCCTTCTCTCAGGACTATAATGTTCTTTCCATTCCGAGGAATGGATAAATGTGTCCCGTCGAGTGAGAGGTATCCACCCATTAGGGCTTGCGAATCTCTTCCCCAGATAATTGAATAATTTCTTACAGGCATATTGATCACCTGAATGATGAGGGTTGTCCTTATCTCGGGGTGAGCGCATAAAACCAAGGTTACATCTTTAATCTCACCTATGGTTGTTTATTGTAGACTATTATAGGAAATCATGCTTCGAGCATTTTTGTTTGTACAATATAAGCCTATCTCTTCCATAATAATATTCGACATAACACTTGGGCTTGAACCACCATCAATGAGGCAACAATGGGCAATTCTATCCATGATCTTTACAGAAATATAAAAAGGGGGCTTTTTTATAGGGTATCTAAAGTTATGTACACCTATTTTATTTATAGAAGAATCCTCTCCACTTACCTCTTTAGAAATATTGGACACAACAGAAGCCTTTCCTTCCATGAATTGTTTCAGATGCATCTGTTGTTCAGGGATGACAACCATGTCTAGGAGTGTTGCATATTCTTTGATGTTAGACAATTGATTTAAGATGTTGTATTTGGAAGAGGGGGGCAAGGAGTGATTCTTTGACTCTCAGGAATTTTAGGAACCCGGGGCGCAACAATGGTTGAGGATGAGAACTGGCTATAAGAACTACGAGGAGGGTCAAACTTGCCTTTTGGGGAATAGGATTTGTTTCTGGTATTGATAACCATGACATCTTCTGGCTCAGAAAAATCTAGGACAACGATAGTGGCTTCTAGTCTTTTAACAAATATCTTGTCTCTGGCACTCTTCCTTACCTCACACGTGGTTTCTTCATGGTGTTCCTCACAAAAGTTACACCAACTCCTAGGCAGGATAACTTTGGGCTGAAAATTATTTTCAACCAGAATACTAAAAGGAGGGGTAGAAGAGGATGAAGCTCTAGGGGTGAGAAGGGAGACATTACCCTTCTGCTCAAATGCTATCATACGATTGTTCATATCTTGTACTAGCTGTAAGAGAACAGACATGTCTATCTATCTAATTGATTCTCCCTGGGGTAGACCAGTTCGTTCAAGTTGTTCTTCGTACTCTGAACAAGTGTGCAAAGTGGAACCGAGATTACCAATGGATTTTTCTTCAATCCTATGATGGTAAGGAGAAGGTAATTCATTATAGTAATGCATGAAGGTGGTTTGGTTCTGAGGGCAGATAAGTTCGGGGATTTGATTATAAAACTTGGTGAAACACAAGTTGAAAGACCTGATGGCCTCACCATCTTTGTAAGTGACGTTATTGTACTCCCTTAACTTATAAAAAAGGCTTTTGGATTGTCTGCAAGTGGATCTGAACCAATATATTAATTCCTCCCAGGTGGACAAAATCTTAGGAGGTAGGTCAAAGAAATCGGTCGCAACCTTTCCTTCCAAGGAATTGACGAATAGGGTTGGCCCCTATGTTATGACAAGCATTAGAAAATGCCACTAGGTGTTCATTAGTACTAATAGTGTTATTTCCTAAAAACTTAGGAAAATGCTCCTTAAACTTTGGAAGTGGATGAGTAGAAGGAGATAGATTAAGAGGAGAGGACACATGCCATGGTGTAGTTGGGGCATCTTCTTCAAACTAAAAAAGTCCATACTTCTTGATTACTTTGGCGAGGTTCGTAGTAGATTGGATGGGGATATGGTGGTTGTACAAGCTACCAATCACCGATGACAATGAATATTGGAAAGATGGAACACTTCCAATGCCACCATAGCCACCGCCAGATGCCATTTTGTGGATGATAGATTAGGGAAATAAAGACGAGCTGGATGAATCAGATAATGTTCTCCTTATGGCACTTTGTTGGGTATTATTGATGGGCAAATTTGACTTGCCATCAACTGGAAGAATAGATCCAGTCCAGGGTTGTCTAAATAACCCAAGCCATTTGGTGTAATGTATCCTGACGGGTTTAATAGCTCTGTTAGCCAACTAGGGTCCTAAAGATAGAAAAATGAAATAAACTAACTAAAGAAAAGATTCTAACAATCAACACAATAATTACAAATATTTATCTAAGAATGTGAATATACAAATGATTATGAATAGTTTATATATAGTTTACTTGGTTTTCTTGAAATCTTGCGAAAATGATTGTTTGATAAAGTTTATGAATCAAATATGAACAACACTTCATTTTGGATTTTTTTTAAAAGATATTAAACGAATAAATACTAAATGAATATGATTGAAACAGTGACACAAAAACAGTCAAAGCTAATTAATGTAATCATTGTTTCATTCATAAACAACTTAACTAAATAACACACATAATAATCTGTAGCTGATCAACGAAACTGGTATTATCTTTCTGTGTTGTATGAGCTCCTACCTGTACTGTTGTTAAGGGAAACCTATAACAGAACAATACTAGCACTTCCAGAATACATTCAAAGAAGTATTTGATATTGGAGTAAATTAATAACAACAGGAAAACAACTAA
>JASDQU010819404.1:73285-95453 GCA_032191745.1 Picea mariana | reverse complement strand
CAAACACATTTACTTTTGGCAATTTTAGCTCATGAAATTTGAAAATATTTCAAAACAATACTCATATATCCAAAATAAAACATGTTGTCCAAAATCCATGAAGTCCACCATCATAAAACAATAAATAACATAAAAATCAAAAACCATATTTTCCAGTCTATGATGCAACCCTTCCTTGGTTGCTTCTATCATCTCTTGATTTTCCTGAATTTTCCTTGGGTTGGCCAGAGCCTTTAGGCTTTATCTCACTAATCACATGGGAGAAATTGTCCCTCAAATGCATCTGTGAAGACACAGATTTGTTGTAGTCATCGGTGGGTGAGGAAGGGGCAACAATATATTTTCCTTTATCAAGTGCATGGTGGGCTTCAGTGTTCAATCTCTTTCTGGCATGGGAGGATTATACTGGCTAGTGGTTAGGGGCAGCTTGGACAATGGGATTCAAAGGTGGAGGAGTAGGCAAAGTCAAGTTGGGTCAGCCATGGTGTTGGGAGACTGTTGGGTGAACAATCTCCTGCCACCCATCATTTTCAGGGACTTCAGGATTTAAAGAGACATGAGGTGGCACAGGGATGTTGGGGGCTTGAGGGGATTGGAAAGGAGGAATTTTAGGCCTAGGTTGGACTATTCCCTGCCCAATCCAATTAAAGAATCGAGCATGAAACAATTGGCCAAGCTCTTATAAATCAACATCAAAATGTATAGAGAACCTAGGCCTTCTTGGGCCTTTGTTCCAGTTACCTCTATCTCTGTTTCCTCAACCATGGCTTCCTCGACCAAAAAACATCATCCTACATATGTTAACGATTAACAAATAGTCTTTTAAATAACCATGCATGACAACTCCTTAAAAAGATGAAATAGATTTGGCTCAGAATGTATCAGGCTCATGCAATCCAATCCATACAAATTGTTCTAACATTAATCAATGAGCAAGGGGGGTGAAACACTATTCTGGGATACATGAGGGGTTTGTATTGAGCGAAAATATGATATAATGAATGGGGAGAATAAATGGTCACTACTCAATGACAACAACAATCAACTGCAAATAAACCCAATAAACCTTACTGCAATCCACTCAACATACTGCCACTTCATCCATTTAACACATAAATTCTCTTGGATGTAATCAATATCAGAACAGGGAGTGAACAAAATGAATATGGGATATGTGAGGGGGTTGTAATTAGTAGAAAATGAGATAATGAGAGGGGAAAAAATGTTTATTGTTCATGAGATTAATCAAGCAATTCATAACATACTTTGCAGTAAGAAAAATATGCATCAACCAACAATCAGATGACTGAGTCATAATTCCTGTGTATTTGCCTAATTTCACTGTCCATTAATATCTGACACAGTTCCATTGCAAAACAGAAGTAATTCACACAATTTGTAAGACGTTCTATTTGCTTTATTCGCACATTCTGCATTTTATAACAATCAACAACAACACATATTTCCAATCTGTAATCATGAACATCCACCACTACCATACATTTCCCCAATCCACATCTATATTTAAAAGTAGTGTTTCCAAAATAATAATGAATTCACTATTTCTGTAATAGAGCCAATCAAGATCTGTAATGATATTCGTTCCCATATATATATATGCAGTAGAAAGATCAAAATAATAAAAACTTCACATGCCACGCCTTAAACGACAATTGACTATACAACCAACAACCACCATTTAGACACAGGGTATGCAGGAGTAAATTTCCAAGGCAACGTAACCATACCATTGTAAACAAAACAACTCAATGCAACTTAAAATTTGAGCCAAATATCCAACGCAAAAGTCATCAACAGTGGTCAATTGAAATAAATAACATTCTTAAAACTTTGAGGGTATCGCTGAGTATAAAAACAAACTATTCATACTACACACAAAGAGCAACTGACCAGACTCCACAATGCGACATTTCCACTTATCACAACAAAAAAAGAGTCATGATAATAACTCAACATATTGTGTTGAGACTGTGCTCATGAATATGTCGTTGGCTCGTTTAAGTCACACCATGATTCAATTAAGTCGTGCATACTCAAGCTTATTCAACCGACAACACAAGGACGTCGTGGATATTCTTTCTAAAGTTATCCAGTTCGATTATCGTTCGGGAACCCATAGTTATCATGCCTCATGTTTCATTTTCAAAATAACATACACAAACACGACCTATGTGAGAAACCCTAAGCATTCGTGACCAATGTCAGCCATCAACCAAATCACCATAAGTGAAAAACTAGAAATTATAAATCATCCAACAATTCGCCACTGTGGTTAAAAAAATAAAATCAATCGACCGAACAAGCCAAGGTAGCTGTGTATACCCATGCATCCAATCGAAATGGGCATAGGCCCTTCCATTAAAACAATTGAGTACTTTGACATCGGGCATGTGACTGTTAACTTTAGAAGTGTAGTGGCAATGTAAGGTTCACGCTATTATCACATAAGAAGTGAAGAAAACAATACCAACATGACTATTATACGACCAACGGGTGAGCCCTCATTCGAAGTAATAGACCAAAAAAATAGGGAACAACTTAACAGGATTGATAGTCTCCCTATGAAAATCCAATCTATAGGGCTAAGGGATTGCACGATAGCCTTCACAAGAGGAACAAAACTAACTACAGTGAAACTTTGAGGCCAAAGGTGTACGCACAAGGAGAATTATGATTCACTTGTGAATGGGAGACAATTCCTTGACAATGTCGAAAGATGAGGACATGGCTCTAGTTAAACCCCAAAATCATGAAGGAAACCTTCTATCCATGATTTAAAAAAAAAACCTTCAACCAAAACGCAATGGAAACAAATAACTATCACGCAGGAGGACTAACAACTTTGATGAACTTAAAACCATTATGGAAAAACCATCCATTTCCATTTAAAACCAAAATTTCACACAGTTGCAGCACTCAGGACAAACACAAACCCACACAACTGAGCCAAAAATATTTCATAATCAGAGTGAAGTCAAGAATGGCCAAAAGAGACATACCTGTTAATCGAAATCCTTAAGATGGGAGGTGGCCAAGCGGTTTCACCCTCCCAAAAATCTGGAGTGCGAACACAACAACAAGATCAAACAATGGTCCGACTAGGGTGGCAGCCAATGGGAAGGGTAAAGGTGACGTGGAGTAAATTCATGTCACCTCCACCCATATCTCATTTACTCCATAATACATGCCAATGATCCCCCCATTACCACCATTAATCAACTAATGCATCGAGAATATAAACATATTTAAAACATAGAATAATATGAGTTCCGTATAACAATTCAACCATTTGCATTGTTACTTTGCCAAATGCACCACGCATTTTTATATTCCCAATGTAACTCAAATAAATATATTGACCACTATACAATTTAAACGATCATGTATAGAATTATCACTAATAGTGTGATCAACATCAACCCGAACCATAGCATAATCACCAAACAAATCGCAAAACCATTACTTCCATGAGCCACCAATGTTATTAACACATGTATATCATCTACCAATTACATTTACCAATGCACAACCATTGCATTACCTCCTTGCCAAGATGTGCCACCGAAGTTTTCACCATATACATATATAAAAAATGTAATTTAACAATTTTTTATAGCCATTTCCTTGTTAGCTAAGGTTCAACAATAATCAACAAATGCATGTAGTATTGAAAAACTAGGTTCCTTTGCACTTGTTGCAATATTTTCCCTTATTCAAAACTGCCCTTTATGTGACTTTACTAACATGTTTGTTATGCAAGTGAGAAAATGCCAAATACCATATATGAATAAAAGATTGTAGTATCATGAAGGGACAACATCTCAAATCTTAACTCATATCAATGACCACCACATTAACATCAACCATGTAAATTTCTATAGCACATCATCATAACATAAAAAATGAAATGAACAGATATGCAACTAAATAATTCTAGGGGGTTCCACCTACTAGTATTATTTAGTTTTATAATAATAGGCTTTAGCAACACTTTGTGGGCAGAACTAGTTGACGTTTTCAATCGTCAACACTCATCTGATTCATGGATTATAGATTCTGGTGCATCACATCATATGGAAGCTAAAGAGGAATTTTTTACTTCTTTGAGTTCATGCTCTAGACCTCCTATCCTCATGGGGGGTGATACTCCAATAGCAGTTGCAGGAGAGGGAAGATTGGAACTCCCTAATGGAAGTTTTGAGAATGTCTTACATGTTCCTAAGATTTCTATAAATATTCTCTTAGTTTATTAGATCACTCAAATGGGTAAAAGGATTGAATTTACATTAGATTCAATTATTGTACTTGACATGCATGGTAGTTCCATTATTTCAATTGGTGAGGTAGATCACAGATCACGGTTGTATAAGTTCACTAAGTTTATTGAATATGACTCCTCTTTTCTACTTACACATGCTAATGATAGTATTAGAGCATGGCATGAGAGATTTGGTCATTTAAACTTTAGGTACATGCGATGACTTTCCAAGCAAGGAATGGTCAAAGGCTTGCTAGGCATTCAATTTTCTGAAGGGTTTTGTGAAGGATGCATTCTTAGCAAGCATCCTAAAGATAAATTTAAAAAGGGGAAGGCAAGGAGATCCTCCTCTTCCTTGGATCTTGTTCACAGTGATCTCATGGGTCCATTTCCACATCCGTCCATCAACAAAGCAATGTATGTTCTTACATTTATTGATGATTACTCACGCTATACTTGGGTTTATTTTATTAGACAAAAGTATGAAGGTTTTGATCATCTCAAAGACTTCAATTCTCTAGTAGAGACACAAACTGGGAAGAAAATCAAGATCCTCTGTACAGACAATGGGGGGGAGTATATCAAAAAATATGTTCAGAATATTTGTCGTGAAGCTGGTATCAAGTTGCAACACATAATTCCATACACTCCACAACAAAATGGAGTTGTTGAAAGGAAGAACATGTCTCTCAAGGAGATGACCAGTTGCATGTTGCATGCAAGATCACTTCCTTCCAAGATTTGGGCTGAGGCACTTAAATGTGCTACTTACATACATAAAATACCACCTCAAAGATCTGTTGAGGATAAGACACCTTTTGAGGCTTGGACAAGTGACAAACTAGATGTCACACACTTTCTCATTTTTGGATCTAGAGCATGGGCCCATATTCCTTCTGAAAAGAGGAAAGCCTTAGATCCATAGAGAACACCTAGCATCTTTGTGGGATATCCAGATGATGTGAAGGGGTGCATATTGATTGATCCCTCTATAGATCGACTCATCATTGAGTGCACTATTCAGTTTGAAGAAAGTCCTTTGCATGGACCTCTCGTGCAACGTGCATATAGTCTTGTGCTTCCATCAGCTCCAGACATTAGAGATGATGATTCCACACACTCAAATGCTACATATTCAGACATGGATTCATAGGATTATGTACATGCATATGAGCAGGTAGTACAACCAAATGAGGAGACAATGTCAGAGCTTCAAAAAATGCCCAAGTGGGCATAGTCCATAGTTCAGGCAGTAGGAAACCTTGCTTGGGATCCATTGGATTCGAGGAGGACTCGATCTCAGTATGTGGATACTTCTCATGTATTTTTAGCTTATGAACCAACGATGCCCATGCATTTATATATGGTTCAATCTTTTGATATAGATACCTATAGTGAGGCTGTTGGCAATCCACCATGGGAAGCAACAATGTAGGAGGATCATGACTCTCTCCTAGAGAATCATACTTGGGATCTGGTTCCACTTCCACCAGGGAGAAACTTGTCATATGCAAATGGGTCTACCGGACCAAGAGATAAACATATGGTTAGGTGAGAAGGTACAAAGCTAGATTAGTTGCAAAAGAATTTCAATAGATTCATGTGATATATTATGATGAGACCTTTTCTCATGTAGCAAAGATGGACTCCATTCACTTGGCTCTAGCCATTGCAGTAGCCAAAGGATGGGAAGTTCACCAGATGGATGTAAAGAATGATTTTATTCATGGTGACCTTTCAGAGGAGATCTACATGGAGCAGCCACAGGGGTTCATTCAGAACTCATATTTAGTATGAATATTGAAGAAGTCTCTCTATGGCCTCAAGTAGGCACCTAGAACATGGTATGCAAAGATGGATTTTTACCAGCTTTCACATAGTGTTTTTAGATGTAAATCTGATTCCAATATTTACATGTTGAGGACTAATGACTCTATGATGATATTAGTACTCTATGTTGATGATATTTTGATCACTGGTAGCTCTGCTTCAACCATTTATTTGGTCAAATATATTTTGTATGACAGGTTCTTTATGACGGACATGGGTCCACTACACTTCTTTCTTGGTCTTGAGATCAGTCAAGATGATTTCGGCATCAAACTTTCTCAGGAAAAGTATGTTAGGGATCTTCTGGATAGATTCCACATGACAGATTGTAAGTATGCACCTACACCCTTCTTATATAGGTTTAGACTTGAGGATGGCGAGGATACACCATTAGTGGACAACACTTTGTATCGAAAGTTGGTGGGGAGTCTTATGTATCTCACCCACACCCATCTAGATATATCATATGTGGTAGGAGCAGTTTCCATATACATGCAGGAACCCCATGATCTACAATGGAAGGATGCCAAGCACATCCTCATATATGTTCAGAGCACCATGAGTTATGGGATTCACTATGAAGTTGGTTGTGAATTATATATCATAGGCTTCACAAATTCAGATTGGGCTGGTGATAGCAAACATCACAAGTTCACATCTGGGTACACTCTCAGTTTGGGGTCAGAACCAATTTGTTGGTCAAGTAAGAAGCAATCACCCATTTCTTTATCTTCCACAGAGGTCGAGCACAAAGGAGTAGTGAACTATGTCATTCAAACACTTTTGCTTCAACACTTCCTTACCGATCTTGGTATCCAGTTTCACTATTCGAATATCATATGGTGTGACAATCAGAGTACATTGAGATTTTGCAAAGATCCAATCCAATGACATCGAACCAAGAACATTGAGGTCCACATGCATTTCATCACAGATTTAGTACATGACAGGATCATTGATTTGCAGTTCTTTCCTTCCTCTGAACAAACTGCTAACATATTCACCAAGACATTCATTGAGAAGAAGTTTCAGACTTTGTGGGATCATCTTGCAGTGAAGAACACAATTTCCTAGAAACTACCTTTTCTTCTTTTGATACATTGTCCTTTGAGGGGGGGGTTTTGTTCACACATGGTTTTCCCTCTTTCCTCACTTTTATTCAGTGTTCATTAGTTGCATTGTACATGAGTACCTAATATGGACTAGTAGTCGAGACTCATTTTTTACTCCATAGTGATGTTCACGGGGGGTGTTGGAGAAATTTATATTTTCGACACACTAGTTCAGTGGGTGTAACACTAGTTCATTGGGAGTTAACTGACTAGTTCTATTTTATACTTTCTAATCTTAGACCATCACTATTATGCATGCATTCCTAATTATAGGATGGAATTGCTTATATGAGTGAAGATCACTCACTCATTGATAGATCATAATATCGATTCTCATTCTTCATTGTGCATCTCTCTTACTTTTCTTGATAAGATGTGTTTGTGTATGCTTTAGCTAGGTATCCTGTGCAGGTTTCCATGAAATACTGACAAGTTTCAGGATCATTACCTATCATAATGGATCAATGTGGACCAAAATCATGGGAAAGGCCATTTAAATTACCTTGAAACTTTGTCGCAATTGAAAAAATTCAAGGAAGATCTAAAATGACCACACTAGGCATTAAAAATGAAAAAATAACTTATAAAAATGGTCAAGAAGCCTTTTCAACTATACAAAAGTGGGTAAAAATTAAATAAATAGGTGAAAGAATGAGTCTTTACCAACCATTTTCACTTTTTTAACCAAACCTTTGCTTGTAGTGAACAAATCCCTCGAAATTCAAGAAGAGATTGGGGTCAGGCCCAATTTGTTGGTCAAGTAAGAAGCAATTGGCCATTTCTTTATCTTCCACAAAGGTCGAGTACAGAGGAGTAGTGAACTATGTAGTTCAAACACTTTGGCTTCAACACTTCCTTACCGATATTGGTATCTAGTTTAACTGTCCGAATATCATATGGTGTGACAATCAGAGTACACTAAGATTTTGCAGAGATCTAGTACAATGACATCGAACCAAACACATTAAGGTCCACATGCATTTCATCAGAGATCTAGTACATGACAGGATCATTGATTTGGAGTTCTTTCCTTCCTCTGAACAGACTGCTAACATATTCACCAAAACATTCATTGAGAAGAAGTTTCAGACTTTGCGGGATCATATTGCAGTGAAAAACATCGTTTCCTAGAAACTACCTTTTCTTCTTTTGATACATTGTCCTTTGAGGGGGGGTTTTGTTCCCACATGGTTTTCCCTCTTTCCTCACTTTTATTCAGTGTTCATTAGTTGCATTGTACATGAGTACCTAATATGGACTAGTACTCAAGATTCATTTTTTACTCCATAGTGATGTTAAGGGGGGGTGTTGGAGAAATTTCTATTTTCGACACACTAGTTCAGTGAGAGTAACACTAGTTCATTGGGAGTTAACTGAATAGTTCTATTTTATACTTTCTAATCTTAGGCCATCACTATTATGCATGCATTCCTAATTATAGGATGTCATTGCCTATATGAGTGAAGATCACTCACTCATTGATAGATCATAGTATACATTGATTCTCATTCTTCATTGTGCATCTCTCTTCCTTTTCTTGATAAGCTTTGTTTATGTATGTTTTAGCTAGGTATCCTGTGCAGGTTTCCATGAAACACTGACAATTTTCAGGATCATTACCTATCATAATGGATTAATGTGGACCAAAATCATGGAAAAGGCCATTTAAATTACCTTGAAACTTTGTCGCAATTGAAAAAATTCAAGCAAGATCTAAAATGACCACACTAAGCATTAAAAATGAAACAATAACCTATAAAAATGGTCAAGAATCCTTTTCAACTATACAAAAGTGGGTAAAAACTAAATAAATAGGTGAAAGAATGAGTCTTTACCAACCATTTTCACTTTTTTAACCAAACCTTTTCTTGTAGTGAACAAATCCCTCGAAATTCAAGAAGAGATTGTATAAGATTCCATCATCAGATTTCAATTTTGTTTAGTCCAAGTAACTCACCATCCTATTATTTTTCATTTCATTCTTTTGGTCTTTAAAATCTATGGATATTTGGTTGATGGGGACACCCGTGTGTGAAGGGAAGGTGAAATCAAGCTCTTCCTATACATGAGGTTCAATTTTATATCTCTAATCATGATCTTATTGAGGGAAATGTGTGATTAATCACACCTATCCTCAAATAAATGCACGAGTTCCCCTCATAAAGGCCAAAAAATTCTCCCAAAGTGCTCAAAATTTCTAAGGAAATATGCTAACTTGCAAAAATTCACTTGAAAAACATGTATGCCTATCATGTGGTCAATATAGGAACATGAGGATGTATATAACCATGTTTTGGATGATCCAGAGGCCATGAACTCCCACAAGGATTGTGGATTTCTTTATGGGGACTCGAAAGATGAACTCCCAACATCCCATAAACAATATAAAAGACAATTATAAATATATTACTCCTATTGATATCTAGACAAATTGGTTCTACAACATCATTGATGCAGGAGCATCGCCAACAACAAGCAAGCACGGAGGTGGAAGACAGTTGGGACAAGCGCCAATGCATTTCAGCACGTTGCAAAAGTGTTTTGGGATGTTTTGAAATAAATTTGAGGATGTTAATGTAATAGTTAAGAGGAAGCACACTTAGATATTGTAAACAGAGCTTAAGCGATCCGCTCTCATCTGTAGTAGGTGAAGACATTAATACATAATTAATGCGAGCAGGTAGATTTAAATGCAGATTAGACAGTTTAGAGCGTAGGAGGGAAAATTGACTATCGACACCCTCATCTTGTATCATTGTAACCTTAGCATAATCAATCGAGCATAGAGAATAGAGAATAAGAAGCAGAGGTGGTGTCTGCATCAAGATGGTATCAGAGCTCAGATTCTTTTTGTATATTTCAGACAGGAGGAGTAAGAAGGAAACAAAGAACGGTCTTGTGAGAGGACTTTGGCCTGAGGGTCTGGGAGGTCTGCGTCAATCACACTTAACCTCATTTGCACACATGTATGATGGGGTAAATCTCTTGCAACCAACTGTATTCAACTAGTGCTCAGGACTCTTATCAAACACGAAGGCCCATTTTATAGAGTGAAAATGGGGTGAAAAAGGAACTTTAGATACAAAAGAATAATATGTACCTTCTTTCTAGAGTTAGTTCCAGTGATGCGTTTGTGCATTTCACTCATACCACTTGGGATATGGGAGCCCAAGATGGTTCGATGGGTAGATATGATGCACTTAATCTGGGGTGGGTGCATGACTAGAATATTTTGATGAGGAATTTTTTGAATGGTGGTCCCACCAGATCATTTCCATAGATGATTATCCATATTCCATATTTAACTTTCAGTGCGATTAGGAGATAGTTCTACCCACATAAGTCGTCTGGGGTATCATTGGTAAGTGAAAAAATTTTAAATTTTTAAATTTTTATCAATATTTTAGATGATGAAAGAAAGAAAGAGGTAAAAAAAATATTTTGGGTATGGAATATGACTAATAAAAATATTTGATGACACATATATTGGACCAATACAACCATAAGTTTACCCAAGGCATCGATGTCAAGGTATATATGAGGACTAACCTGAGGGAGACTCGGTTGAAATGGTGTTACAGACAATGTAGAGAAACTTGGAGGGGTTGACCCACTAGATTCCAATGGCATAGATAAAGGGCCTTCCAAAGTGCATCTAGATATAGGTGGTTGGAGTACCATAGTATTAGGTACGACTCTTATAATGGATGGTGAATTCCAACATTTTCTACAACAACACTCATGTTGATCTGGGGCCTGAGGCCTAGATGTATTTGTTTTATAGTACTGACTACTTATGTGTTATTAGGGGATAGGAATCCTAATATTGTATAGAATATTCCACCTTTGTACTTGATGACACTTATGATTGTATAAAGACTCTTCAACTTTACTTATATTCACAATGATTTCATGATTTATTTCCATGATATGTACATGCATGATTTGATTTTTTTCTTAATGTGACAGATGAAAATCTAATACATATTTATTGAATGCATTAGATAAATAATTATAAACTCTTGGAATATGAATGTAAGTAATTAACTAAAAATATTGTTCAAGAAGTTGAATCGACAAGAACTTTTAGAGAAGTGTATGATCGTGGTCCTTATACTCATTTTTTAATTCTGATATTGGTAGTTGTGAATATAGGTGAACATATGAAATGGTTTCTGAGATAAAATTGATTATAGAACTATGTGTGAAAAAAAAATTGGATTTTGGTCCGATACAAGAAACTCCTGAGGTCACAAGATAGCCTATGGGAGAATAGATCACCTAAGTGATGAAATCATGGTTATTGGTGTGCCAGCTTCACCATCCACAAATTCCACAAACACAGGTGTATCTAATTCCATCTACCAACCAAGAACAGAGCATTATAATAAAATATTGAAGAAAAATAAAAATCAAAAGCTAAGTAACACTAAAAATACAAAAAATACAAAAACTAAAAGGGGGGAATGCCTAAGCATTGTTTCATAGGCATAGTACCTCTTGAATTATATCCCATTGTGAGGATCGTTAAGAACTTTTCCCTAATAATCCTCTAGATCATAGGCTCCCTTATGAAGGAAATGCCTCATGATGTAAGGACTATGCCACATGGAGTTATATTTTCTTGCCCCCAAAGCATCTTTGTCCTAGTCATAGACCAAAACCAGGTCTCCTTTGGAGAATATTCAAGGGGGGATATATTTATCATACCTAGCTTGAACACACTTTTTGTGTGCCTAATTAATTCTAGATGCATATTTGCAATGCCCGTCGACCTACTCAGGTGAACAATATATTCCAAGGAAAAAGTGTCAGGAAGGAGATCAATTCAAATTTGAATGAAGGGATTTCACATTAAAATGGGAGAAATTCTTCCACCCCTTGAATGAGTTGGAAAGGCATGAAATTGGTAGTGGTCCTCAAATACATTTGATAGGCCTAGAGTGCTATAAAAACCATTATATTCCAATTATACTTACTCTCATTAATGGTTCATTGGAGGATGGTATTCAATGACTTATTGACTACCTCAATCTAACCATTCTCCTACAGGTAATAGGGGGACAAGTGTTCTTGACAGAACCCCAACTCAGTTTCTAATTCAATCATCATTTTATTTTGAAAATGATTTCCATGGTCAGTGACAATCTCTCTAGGCACATGAAATCAAGCTATCACCTCATTGATAATGAAGAGTGTCTCCATCTCATATTCATTTGAGAACATTGGCATGGCATTGTCCCACTTGGAAAAGTAGTAGATGACCATGAATATCTACTTATACTTATACATATAAACATTGCATCATTGCATTGAATCTAGAATATCGCATATCAATATCATATATTCCACCATGGTGATGTTGGAACAATCTATTTTAGGGAAAATAACAACAATTAATGAGGCAGTTAGGAAATGAACCAGAAAAGGAGCATGCGTCGGAAAACAGGGAAAAGAAGTGCCAAGAAAGTAGTAAATTCAAAGGAAGGAAGAAAGGTGTGGAGAAACTAAGAAAATGGTTGGATTTAGGACCAGTCGTGTGCAGGGAGTTAGAAAGTGGAAAAACCTAATCCACCTAGGGTTAGTGGGTTAGGTTTTTGGTCATTTTTGTAACAAGTATTTTACCTCTTTTGTAATATAAATATGTGTAGTAACATACCTAGTGAGGCTGTTATCAAACTAATCTAGTTACTATTATTGCTACAAGTGTGAAGAGATGGTATTAGAGTCATTTTGTGAGACAAAGATATGTATTGTAATTGAGGGCAAGGTTGCAAGCTGTGGAGCTTAGTGAGATCTTGTCAGCCTCATTTGTAATGTGTGCAACACTATAAACTTGATGAACAATAATAAAAGAATGAAGATAGCCAAATATTTGTGGGCGTAGCCTGGGGGTTTGAACCATGGTAAAATTGTGTCTCTATTTGGATTGTTTATCTTAGGTATTGCTATTGTTTGGTTATAAACGTAATGATATGTTAAAGGTAAAATGCATCACACAATAGAATATTCAATATATTTATTGCAAAATGAATATTAAATGAATGCAAATTATTACAGGATGGTAGATCTGGATATAATGGTGTGAATGATATATTTGAAGTATTTTGAGGTAGGAAGAATGTCTATCATCCCCAGTGTAGCCTCGCTTCCTAGATTGCATACATTTGGGTCCTATAGTCACCCATAAGCCATCTTGGGTGAGACTGCATTGTGCACTCTATGTGCATTGTTTCCTTCTTGTCTCAAGGAGGTTCGATGGTTTGCATGGTTTTTTTGGAAACCTAAAGTAGAACTTGGGTCAACACAAGAAACATCCAACAAATGCTTATGTTGCCATGTAGAACCCAGAAGAACATATTGGAGGGGACTTGTTGAGAAGAATAGTGAAGAGAATGAAGGATTATAAGGGGAATTTTAGAACATGGAATCCCACTAAACAAGAGATCGAATGATGGTTGACAACAAAATATCTCAAGTTTGCGTAGAAAGACAATATAAACCCTAAGTATACACCGTGCCAATATTTGGAGAGGTACATATTTACATATCTTCATGAGGATTTTTTCTATGAATTTCCACATTTGTTGCAGGAGTGGATATTGATATTGAAGGACATACACCCAACAAATAGGATAAGAACAGTATAATGGACTACTGAGAATATTGTGTAGCTACAAAAATTCAATAGTAAACGTGCACAATTGATTTCTAGCTAGACAACATTATTGCAAGATTCATTACCAAGTTTGTAGACGATAATGAAAATTCATACACTGTTGCAGATCATGAGTTTTTGAAGGGTTCAATAGGAAGTTATATTATATCACTCTACACGTCAATCAAGATTTTACTGCATGATAAAGGCGTGATGAAAATGGAGTCTAATAGCTAAAAAACTCTACATGCATGGGGATACTGGGGAAACACTAAGGATGATATGAGATATGGAGAGGGATCTAGATAGAGGTAAGTAGAAGGAAGAAATGGAACCCATTATGATGGATGAAGAACAAATCAAGGAAATAATGGACAAAGAGGGAAAGACATGTAGCATAAGTCCCTACCAATATAAGATTAATAGGAAGAAGAGAGCAGTAGTAGAGAGGGAAGGCTTGGAAAGTGATGAAGAAGAGGTAGAGGATCTTCGTGCTATGGATTAGATTGAGGAAATCCTATGCACAACATATGATATAAAAACCATAGGTCAAGGTTTTGACACAGAAGAAGGAACTCCATTCCAGATCCGAATTAGTGTGGAACCCATGACCCCATGTGAGACTAAGACATTAGAAAGGAAAGACGAATTTAGAAAACCATCAATTACTGGAAGAAGGAGTCCAATAGGTTAAGGGACCAATGGAAGTACAATTTCAAGAATCAATAGTCAGTTATTTACACTACGCGGAGGAAGTGCCACCAATTTTACAATGGTAGGAGCCGATCCAACCATTCGGTTACGAGAATTTCAAGGCGAAAGGTCGGAGGACCCATAGAAACATCTATTTATTTGTGGAAGTATTTGGGAAGATAAACAGGTCACAAATGAAGACAAAAAAGTAGCTCAACTTGCAATCACATTCAGAAATCATGCACTGGACTGGTTTATGAGTGTAGCACTAAACAATCCACAAGGAACACCGAAAATTGTCGTACACGTAAATAAGGCACTAATCAATGAGTTCCAGTGACCAATATCAGAATATTAATATATGAATGAGATGATAGAGATCAAATAGAATCTAGGAGATTCAGTTTGGGAAGTCAATCAGAAGTTCAAGCGATTGAAAGGTAAGTTGAAATATTCCATAACAGACATGCAACGTAGGAAACTATTCATAAATTCATTATTGCCACATTTTAAATATCCATTGAGGAAAAAAATGTTCCAAACTCAGGTTGAAGCTTTGTAGGAAGCCTTGGAATTGGAACATAATAGGTATAATCATACATATCTAACTCTAAAATAGCTAAGAGTAGATCTTAATAATCTAACATTTCAGTTGAATCAGAAGAAAGGAAAGGAAAAGAGGGAAGTTGTTTGGTGTACCTTATGTAGAATAGAAGGACACCACAAAAATGAGTTCCCAACATTTGTGCAGTATTTGGGAGTAGGCCTGCTGAATCCCTTAACCATAGGAGGAATATGGTGTGAAATATCTAAAACACCTATACATGATCCCTATCATTGTCCACTAATGAAAAATACCAAGCAATGCCTAAAAGTACATTATGCAATTTCTGCAAGTCTGTAGGACATGAGGATAAGGATTGTATAAATATGGAACCTATGAAGGAAAGGACTTCATATGCATATAGGATGCAGGATGAACTCATGACAATTCTACTTGCACAATAGTATATTAATGCACAACAGTTTGCAATGCCACCTCAATATAATCAAGTACCATAGTATAATACGCCACACATAGATAATCAAGGAAATAGAGGAGGATTCATAATAGGAGGACATGGAAGAGGAGGATTTGGAAGAGGGAGAGAGCCATTAACCTACTACAATTTCCAGCAACCTAGACATTATGCAAGGGATTGTACACAACCACCAACAACATGTATGTATTGTCATACAACAGATCATACTACAAAAGAATGTCCTATACTTCTGAAAAAAATTAAAGAAAAAAGGAATCAGAATAACCAGAATGTTCAATGGTTTTCCCCAACAAGAGCAGATGCAGTAAATCAGGATCAAAACCAACACTAGTGGGTCAGAAAGTATACAACACCCCAACAACATTTTGATGCATGCAAAGAAAGAGAGACATTCAAGTAGGCTAGATAATAAATTTTGTAGGAGAATATTGCTTCTACTTCAAATGCACAACCAGGATATGATGTGCTAGTATATGATATGCCTCATCCATATGATCATACCAATGAAGGTCAACCTTCAGAAAAGGTAAGTAATCTAAGAAAAAATTTGGTATCTTTCTTGAAGTTATTGAATGATCAAACATCTATACAAGTGTTACAAGGTTTGTTAGAAAAATGCAATCCTGAAGAAGAGATGAAACTAGTAAAAAAGACAGTAAATCATGTCCATAGGAAGAAAAGAAAAAATAGGGAGTTCAGACTAAATGTAAATATTGGATACTTTAACATGGGTGACATCATATTATATTTGGGAACTGAGGTAATTGTTCTTTCTAAGAAAACATGGGAATGTATGGGAGAACCTACACTGGGATATTCATCTATTTAGCTGAAATTAGCAAACCAACTTAGAGTAATACCAATTGATTGATTGAAAGGAATACCGGTGGATTTAGATGGTGTGTGCACTATGGAATATTTTGAGGTAATTGATATAGTGGATAATACTACACCTTATCTAGCATTGTTAGGATTGGATTAGGCATTTGACAATCAAGCTATCATCAACTTGAAGAAAAGGAAAAGTATTTTTGAATCAGGAGAATATAGAGTCATATCACGATTAGATCCTTCAGAAAGTGGAAGATATGTTGAACCAATGATAGAGAACTTCATCAAAGAAGAGATAAATCATTTCTATAGAACTATTGTGTGTGAATTATATTATATTAATCCAACAACATATGGAATTATTAGTTGGAGAAGCATCGGTTCTTATGCTTCAAATTTTGACAAAGGATTGGAGAATTGGCAGTGGCTCTTACATGAGATATCTACTAGAATATGTGTAAGAATGATGCACACACTAAGATGGGTTGGAATAGAGGTAAGAGAACCTCCAAGATTTTATGGTCAAAATAATTTGGAATAATTATTAAAAACATTTGTGGTATAATTCCTGGAAATTCAAAGGTTATTAGTTTTAGATATTTCCTTGAAAGAAACACCTGAACGTTGGTGGGGAAATCATAAAGAAAATATCCAAGATTGGTATCAATGCAAAATATTGTTGCACATCATATTTGGCGCAGAACAAGATAATAAACATATGGAGAGATATGATGGAAGAGAACAACCTAGAGAGAATATAGACATATTCATAACCCAATGGAGATGGGTACCAGTAGAGGAGTGGCCACATAATTTTATCCATACCTTAGAAGGCATACCTAGAAATTGGTATACATAATTGGAACTGCACCGAGGAACTAAAAATTGGACATATTTGTAGCATAATTTTGTGATCGCGTTTTCATTTGAACATGAGAATACAATGATGGATGCAACACTGAAGTTGATAAAATAAAATATTTTTGAAGAAACTAAAGTTAAAATTGTAACATCTTATCAGAATCAGAACCGACATATAGTTAGGCAATTGTTACACTATTACCACATCGCAGAAGATGACCCAACAGAAGAAAACTCATGTGATATTTAGATAAAAAAAATTGAAGGGGAAATAGAAGTAGATGGCCTATAGTTATGATCAAAATAATTTGTTGCACCATTGAATATAAAGAAGGTAAATATTGGAACAAAAGAGAATCCAAATATTACAAGTATCAGTGACTATTGGGACAACCAAACAGTGGAAACAATAATAGAATTATTACGCGAGTATAGTGATATGTTTCCAGTGACATTTTCATAAATGAAAGGGGTAGTAGGAGAACTTGGAGAAATTAATATTCCTTTACGACCAGATGCTAGATGAATAAGACAAAGACCCTATATGTTGAATCCATTATATAAATAGAAAGTTAAGGAATATATTGATAAAATGTTAGAGGTTGGTATAATAGAACCTATTGAATAATCTGAGTGGATTATCCCTATGATAGTTTAGGAGAAGAAGCAAGGGGGAATAAGGATCTTTGTATACTTGAGGAAGTTGAATGATTCCTTTTTGCATGATCCCTTCCCTACTCCATTTACAGATGAGGTATTGGAAAATGTAGGAGGGAAAGAAACATACTCATTTACTGATGGATTTTTAGGGTATCACCAAATCATAATAGCACCAGAGGATCGTCATAAGACTACATTTTCCATAGAATGGGGGTCATATCAATACACAGTGATTCCTTTTGGATTGAAAAATTCCCCTTCTATCTTTTCAAGAGTAGTGGTAGCTTCTTTTAAACATTTTATACATAAATTTTTGGAGGTTTATCTGGATGATTGGAAAATATTTATCCTATTGAAAGATCATGTTGAAGATTTAAAATTAATTCTAGACAGGTGTAGAAAATGTCAAATATCTTTGAACATTAATAAATGCATACTCAACACACCATTTGGAATTTTTCTAGGGCATATGGTGTGTAAACGAGGTCTATTGGTTGATCTTGCAAAGATTGTTGTCATTGCTAATTTACCACCACCTAAGTCTGTGTGCCAATTAAGAGCTACACTAGGTCATATAGGATACTATATAAAGTTCATAAAGAGATATGCACATATTATTGTGCCCATGGAGAAACTGTTAAAGAAGGATACCAAGTTTTAGTGGAATGATGAGTTCCGACAAAGTTTGGACATCTTGAAAGAGAAAATGGTTACAACACTAGTTCTGGTGTTTCTAGATTGGTCAAAATAGTTCCATTTTCATGTGGATGCATCCTAAATAGCACTTGGAGTAGTACTAACACAACCATGATAAGGTGACATATATCACCTAATATCATTTATAAGTAGGAAACTGTCAAAGTCGGAACATAATTATAATAAAACAGAGAGAGAAGGTTTGAATATGGTCTATGCATTGCAAAAGTTCAGACATTATTTATTAGGAAAGCATTTTAATATGTTTAGAGATAAGTCTTCTCTTAAATACCTGGTCAACAAGCTAGTGTTGGGGGGGTGAATATGTAGATGGTTTCTATTATTTCAAGAGTTTGATTTTGTAGTAGTTGTGAAACCTGGAAGATTGAATGCAGGGCTAGATCATCTGTCTAGGATAACAAATGGAGAGAAACCAAGTAGCTTGGAGGACAATTTTCCTAATGCACAACTCTTTTTAGTGCAGATTGTTGATGAATTAGTTTATGATATCATTGAATTTTTGAGTACAAGATTTTCCCCAAAGGAATACACCACTGCTTAGAAGATGAATTTGGTGGTTAGAGCTACAGATTACCAACTTATTGTAGGACACTTGTATAAATTATCTGCAAATAACATTCTAAGGAGATGTCTCATGGAACATGAATGTCCTATAATCTTAGCAGAATCACATGAAGGAATATCTGGAGGACATTATGCAGGAAAAGCCATTGCGTAGAAGATACTATGTGCAAGACTATGGTGGAAAATAGTTTCTAAATATGAAAAGGATTATTTCCATGCTTGTTATGTATGTTAGAGGGTAGGAAATACATCCAGGAGGGATGTGATTATCTTAAAACCTTAGGTAACTCTTAAAATGTTTGAAAAATGGGCAATAGATTTTGTAGGACTAATCAACCCACTGAATAGAAGATCAAGATAAATGTATATAATTACACTGACAGAATATTTAACCAAATGGGATGAAGCAGCAGCAGTAAAATATCACAGCACAAAAAATACAACGCACTTTCTATTTAAACAAGTAATTACAAGATTTGGATGCTCTAGAATTCTGATGAGTGATCAGGGAACTCATTTTATCAACAATACCATTCAGGAAATAACTAAAGAATTTGAGATACAGCATAAGAAGATAAATCCATACCATCCTTGGGATAATGGAATAGTGGAATCATTTAATAAGATATTGGAGAATTCCCTTACTAAAATTTGCAATGTAGGGATGATTGGGATCTGAAGATACTAGCAGTATTATGGGCCTATAGAACCACACGCAAGAAACTCATAGGGAATACACCTTCAAAATTAGTGTATGGTTAGGAAGTAGTATTCCCTTTGGAATATTTTATACCTAGTCTATGCATTGCAGCCATTACAAACATGACAGAAAGAGGCGCAAGTCAAGAAAAAAAATTTCAACTCGTGGAACTAGAAGAAGACAAAATTATGGTTGGCTTCCATCAGAAAGTGCAGAAATCCAAAGACAAATATTGGCATGATAGACACATTAAGAAGAAAAAATTTAAGGAAGGATATATGGTTCTCCTCTATCACAACAAATACTTACAACACCAAGAAAATTCAGGATGCATTGGCTAGGGCCATACGAGAAAAAATATGTCACGGATGGAGGTGTTGTGCAGTTACAGAATCTAGAAGGCAAAGAGATTCAACAATTGGTTAATGGTAGTCGAATGAAATTGTATAGGTACATTCAACCCAGTAACCCTTAGCAGTTGCATTGTAGGAAATTTCAATTGTACATAGTGTATATAGTAGAAGCTGAAAACATTGAAAAATTTGAAAAAATTGAAAAAATAAGAAAAATACAAAAAGATGCAGTAGATGGATAAGCAATAAGCATGTATTTAGATGATACATAATGAAAAAGATAATTGATATGAAAGAACCTAAAGACACTACGCACCAAAGAAATGTTACCAGATAGAAAAAACAATGCGACGATACAAAAAATAGTCAGAAAAGGAAAAAGTGGTGACCGGAAAAGTACAACGTGACAAAGATTTATGGCATAACTTATAAAAGAAGAAAAGGTGAAAGGAAACAAATCATTGTGACTTTGTGAAAATGAGAGATAAGGAAGAAAAATCAGTGCAAGAAGGTGACTCTTAGGTATTTACTCATGATTCAGAGAAAGATTGTCTGAATTTAGTATAATGGCACCACCAAAGTTTGGAAATCCTAGTTGGGTCACAAGAAAAACACGCAGTCCCACGAGGTCTCCACAGGACACAATATATGATGGGGAAAAATTGAATAATACAGAAGGAGTAGTGGATGTGGATGCAATTCCATCTCCATTCATCAACTTGGTTAGTCCCACTATTGTAGAAGAACAACAAATTATAGCGACAGAGGAAATGGATATCGATAAGCAGGGCAAAATACAAAACCCTAGCACAAAGCAGAACCTAGCGTAGCAAATTGGATTATGCACAACACAACCACATGTACAACCAATTGAGGAAGATGATGAAATAACATATTTTGATGAAGTACAACACTATGTAGCAGAGCCAACACAGTATTCAGATGAAAAAGTACACGTGGAAGACATTACAAACCAGCAAGACTCAGACACTGAAGAATATGAGGAAGATAACCAAGTAGAAATGGCAGGGCCATCAACAGGAAAGAAGAGGGCTAGGGAAAAACTTTTTGCACCAATAACACCAAGAAAATAAAAGGAACTAACACTATCACTACCATAGATACATGAAGGAGTCAAATTAGTTGGTGACATGTTAGTGTTGGGTATGTGTTATAATCTTTGCATATTTGTGTGTGGGTGTGTTAGATTGGACAACTGTGTCTGAAAATCCCTCTAGTAATGCTCTTTGTGTTGTGTTCTCTGGGCACTTCCTATGGGGGTCCCAGGGGGGGCCAGGTATTCCACCCCTAGTTACGTGTAGCATTCAAGGAAACGCCCCAAAAAAATATTTGGGGCATTTTTTTCTATTTTTAGCAGTTTTCTAAATTAATCCCGGATTAAGGGATTAGGGTTTTGGTATCTACAGAATACCTAAAAACATTGTATATATTTTATGGTGAATGGTGAAATTTGATATAATGAATATAAGAGAGGTTTTCCCTGGTTGAGGGTTTATGGTATAAATCTTTGTGTACTATGTGTATGAGCCATTGATTAAATTATGTTTTGTTTAATAATCTATATGCATTTATTTACTTCACAAGTTTAAAACTTACATGTGGTATCAGAACTCCTTTTTGGCTTCATAGGGACACCTTTGTTGTTGAGGTTTTGGCTCGGTCTTGATAGATCATGTTTATATTGGGTCTATGATAAACCTGGGTTTAGTGGGAGATTTTGCAGTGGTGATTCAAGTGTAGAAAGAGGAATGGTGAGCTCTTCTAGAATCGAGATAGAGAAGTTCAACAGTAAAAACTTTGGGCTATGGAAGCTCAATATGGAGGACCTTCTTGTAGATAAAGAACA